>NW_010588963.1:4699-22032 GCF_000705375.1 Tinamus guttatus | reverse complement strand
CCCGCGCCCGCCCGCGGGTAATCTGGAGAAAACGGATCGAGCAGTTTTTGTCCTCCCTCACGAAGCGCTTAAGAGTTTTGCCCGAAGCGAGGAGGAGTTTTCCTGGCGGCAGGACGTGGCTCAGGGCACTGCGTGGGCCGCATAGGGGGAGCTGGGGCTCCCCTTGCCCCTGGAGCTGCTGTGGATGTATCAGGAATGATTGTTTTTAATCCTGGTTCTTTTTTACCAGAGATGGGAATGCAGTCTAGGGGAGGGGTGCTGGGGGCGGGGTGAGCATCATCTGCTCCAGGGCTGCACTAATGCTCCAAGGCAGTACTGGGGAAGCAGAGGAAAATTCT
Organism: Tinamus guttatus; assembly: GCF_000705375.1. The sequence continues at coordinate 21,694 of NW_010588963.1, read as the reverse complement.
GATTTTCTTCCCAAAGTTTGGGGCCTACGCAAGCCTAGCTGCCAGGCTACGAGGGGCGAGCCACAGGAGACAAGTCTGCAGAAGAGAGCTCTGAGTTACTCGCTGTCAGCGCTCTGTGATGTTTACATTAAACGCTCTGTGATACCTGGAATCTCGCCTTTCAGAGATGTGCAATGACACTTATGCCAAGCCTACCGAGTCTCTGACTGGTGACAGTGCAGGAGACCTTCTGGTACTGACGTGCAGCATCAGGCATCTTTTGTTTTTTTTCTTCCTCGTTCTTGTCATAATGTGGCCCTAACCTCGCGCACACAGTGACAAAGGCAAACAGGTGGGAAGAAACAAGAAATTGCCAGATAGTTTAATCCCGAATGTCTGAGAAGCATCCTGCAAACGCTCTGCCAATGCCAGGATGTACAAACCCCTCTTCTGCTACTCTCAACTATAAACGATCACTAAATATTTATAGGGCCACTGCAGATCAGAGCTTGCCTGAGCACGGTCAATAGTAACAAAGTAACTACATTCTGCATAACTGTTTTCTTTCGCTTCCTTTCTCTTTCTTTCTCTTCCTTTCTCTTTCACTCTCCTTTTTTCTCTTTCTCTCTCTCTTTCGTCTTGAAATGCAACTCATTTAGTTATGCCTTGATTTGATAAAACAAGTTTCAGGGCTGCTCGTACTGGATCCAGAGCGCTGCAGTCCCATGACACCGAGTGCTGATCACTGTCACTGAGAAATGTTTCACAGAATAAGTCGGTAGTGGCAGACTTAATGCCTGATCAGGTATCGCCTGTCTGTACTACTCTTAACTTCATGCTGGATCACGGAGCATTTGTATTCCCACAGCTGGCATTAAGTTAGCACACAGGTTTAAAGCTAGGATAAATTCATATTCCCTGGGCTGCTTGAGGCAGTAGGTTCACGCACACTTTATGACAACATCAGTTCACATTGCAGTGGAAAAAGGCAAGGGCAGGGCCATTGATTCTGGGTGAAACTATTTTTTTTCCTTCTCTGATCAAATTTTCTTGCAGATCATTTCCTTTGTCTGGTTCTGTGCTAGCCTGTGCTAGTATGGAGGAGGCAGCAGGGCAGCACAAGCAAGCAGGAGCACAAAGGTGGCTATGACTGCTTGTTTTGGCAGCATTATCAGATTATATTTGTTTTATATATTAATATACCTGTGCTTTAATTTGATAGGAATGTAACAGCATTTGTGTCTTCCCTGGAAGAAATGTGCACTACAGCAGGCAACCTGTGCCCCAATCTCATTATGCACTCATAGAAAACAAGATTTGATATGGAAATACTATCCTAAAGCAGTAGGAACAGCAACAGGAAAAGGCTATTTTTGTTGCTAAAATTTGTGTTCCCAAATGAAAAATATGAACAATATTTTCTCTATCACATTCTGGTCAGCTAAGGGGTGATGCAAAGCTTAAACTTGCTACACCACAAGAGAGGTTGGTGCCTGGAGATGCATAGAATGACCATGTTTTCCCCTGTCTGGGAAAAGCTTTCTAAAAAATGGCAATCATCCCTTGCTTCCTTCCTTCTGCTCTTCCTGTCCCATCCCCCTCACCACAGGCTGGAGGGGTGGAACCACTATATGCTTGGCTGGGTTTATTCCTAGTCCCTATTGCACCCCGGAATATTGCAAAGCAGCACAGCTTCCCCGGTTCTGACACAGATTTCCCTGTGTTGGATTCAGTGTGTGACATTTCCTTCAGTCACCATTATTCCATTTTATAGCATATTTCAAAAACACATAAAATCAAATATAATGTGTAAACACAGATCACTATCACCATGCTGACACCTTCCCTAGATGAGGTATCTGCTTATTAATTTTTCTTTAAGGCAGTGGCGTTACAATATTATCTACGAAGAAAACTTGGAGGTCCTGTACTAAGTACGAATCCACCTACTGAAAATTTGTGCTTATTTTCAAATGGCTATAATAATATTTTCCATTTTTTCTTTAATTAGGAAATAAAACTTGCAATGAGTTTATCAGGAAGACAGAGCCAGGCTATTCGCAGCAGTGCATGGCTGGAGAAAGAGACAGCAGACATAAATTTAAACAAGAGAGGTTCCAGCTGGGCATCAGGACAGGCGAGATGTGCCTGGGGACGTCTTCAGGCCCAGACTGAGCAACCCAATCTGATCTCTTAGCTGACATCACTTTGAGCTGGAAGTTGGGCTAGAGAACTCCTGAGGTTTCTTCTGACCTGAATTATTTCATGCTCTTATGAAAACTCTTCTATTTTATTTTTTTCACTCCAGAACATAGGTGAAGGGATTTCTGTGTAATCCCTGTGTTTAAGCTGATAAGGCTCTATATCCAAGCATTTCCTTATATAGAGGGACTGTGACATATCAATCCAAGATTTTGATAATTTGTTCCCATAAATATTTCCTGAGATGAAAGAAGCACGCCTTGTTTGCAAATAAGAGTTCTCTGCTAGCAAACCAAAATAGAAGTATCTATGAAATTTTTACAGATGTGATAATTTACATCATATTTTCAAGGACACTAAAATCAACTGTGTTATAACAAGTGTGAATAGACTTGCAGGTAGGCAGACATCTTGCTGGTTATGCTTATAAATGAGCAATTCATTTTGTCCTTGAGAGAAACAGATGATCATGGGGTCTAACAAAATTTATGTTAATTGCCCATATAAATTACGCTAATAGTTTCTTTAAATTACCCAAAGTCACTCAGAAATAATGAAAACTTGATGCACCCATGATCTGGTGCATTTTGGAGCTACAATGCTGTGCTTACATGTCCTTTGCTTTGCGCACTGTTTAGAAGTTTAGGTTTGCAGACAGGATGGGCAAATAGTGAAATAAAATTCCTCTGAAAACCTCAGCTCAACTGGAAATGCTCAAGAATCTTTCAAGAAAGATTTGTCAACCTTAACAAACTCTGTAAAACTCAGCTATGGCTTTACAAACAGTTCTACACATGGAAATTGCTGCTTTATCATCCCTATTCTAAATCAAATCCATGATTTCCCTTATTTTTCTCAAAGTTTGATTGGTGCATTTAGCTCCCCTCAGGGCATTCTGTGCCTCTGTGGGACAGATGGTCCCTCCACCGTGGAGGTCTGCTTTAAAAGGGCAGCTTTTGTTGCAAAGTCCTACACAGAATCTATACTGAGTCTACATTGAATGTCCTGAATTTTCTTATAACCTTTCTCTCTTGCCAGGGTAAGTCAGGAAAGCAGCTTTGGGGCCTCCTGAAGACCCATTAGTGGAGGAGTTGTTGTGGGCACTTTGTTTCCCCATTTTGGCAGGACTTAAAAGACTTATCAGCTTTCCACCACCATGCTCATTTGCTTGAGTATCCATCAGCTCACTGAACCCAGTCACATGTGAAAAGATACAAAACAGAGTAGGCAGGAGACTGAGCCACAACAGTGTAAAAATACTTGGAAATGCCCTAGACAAGCTAAGGAAAAAGTAAGCAGGGCTGAACTTTGAGAGATACTAAGTATTTCCCAGAAGGTGTTAATAAAGGAGTATGGAAAGCTATGGATCATACAGAAGAAAGTTTTTACTTTTAGCATTAAAATAACTATTAAGAAATGAAAACAAGAAAGGCATTTATGGTAATAACTGATAGAATAAAATAAACTTCATTACAAGGGAAGCTACTTCAGAAATAAATAACCTCCTCAGTAATTGTTTAAATATTCCAAACTAAGTACGCATCTCATAAAAAAGAACAACCAAAAAAAAAAAAAAAAAGGAAAAAAAAAGAAAAATCCCTACCTTGCTAAGTCAAAAAGAGAAGGACAGGTGAGGAAAAATGCAAAAATGTCTAAAGCACATTTTATATAAAAACCTTAGTCATTTTTTTTCCTAGAAAATGAAGATTCTAAAGAAGCTTCTGCTTCTGCAGAAGAATATGCTCTAGCAAAAACTAGGTATTACACACACAATAAGAAGCTCTTGCTTAAGCATATAGTCTTAACGGTATAAAAATTACCATAGAGATATATTCAATAATAAGAACAGGATCTTCATGACAATCAGAACCAAAATGGGAAGATAAACGATCTTTTCCAGATGTGTTGTTTCAAGTGTTGGTAACAAGCTACTGACTTATATATCTTCTAATTAGAATACAAAAAAAAAAAAAAAAAAAAGACTTTTTATCACTAATTATAAAATACTCATTTGGAGTCACTATTACGAATTTCTGTTGAAAACCTACGATTAGAACCCGTCAGCTTACTCCGTCTGGGAATCCCCTAACCTAAATCTCTGATTATCCTTTTTGCCTGTAATGTGGCTTTTTTTTCTTTCTTAAATCCAGCAGTTCTCTGTGAGAAAAACAACCCTGCCCTCCAAGGAGTGCTGCTCCATTTGGTGCACAGAGGACGCCTCTTCCGCTTTGGCCCTGGGCTCGTGCCTCTCAGGAAATGCTTGGACTCCTCCTATCCATTTGAGCTTGCAATTCATTCCTTCTACACTCCCTTAAATCTTCTTGCAAGGATACTTTCTAACTTTATAAATTGCACAATTATAAGTAATTGTTCTCATTCGTTCACTGATTACTAGTGTAAAAGAATACGAACATAGAGAGCAATACAGTCTATTGTCAATGCCAGTGCCAGCATTTTATATTATGGAATGCATTATTTATTCTTTGAAAGCCAAGACAAGATATTACCTTGTAGAAGTACTTGCACTGTCAAACAAACACTCCCTTCCTAAATACACTTTGTCTGGGAAGCACAAGCATGAAAGAGAATTACTGTAAGGGGCTATTCTATAACAGGAATTTAAGGAAGCTGCTCGTATTCGATAATTACAGCACAGGGCAAAATCCAATCTTGACTTATAGAATTAAGTAAAGCAATTCAGAAATATCTGAATTCTGCCTTTAGTATGATAATGTTGGCAGACATTTGTTTGAAATTACAAAGCAATCAAAATTCTGTAAACAGTTTCCAGATTATTGTAAAAGAAAATAATAAAGCCTGTCTGATATGAAAAATGTGATGACTGCCATTTTCTGCTTTATTGTTAACAATGTTCATCATTACATAGAATATACTTATGCATTAAGTGAGGTTACTTAGAAGAGCTCACTTTTTGATATACATTCTTGTCTGCATATTTTTTACATTATACATGAAAGAAATTTATGGAGCAATATGGGAAGCAAGAGAAAAATCTTTACAAGTGAACAATTCTATGCAGCTTTTTGCTTTTATTCATATATTACATATTTACATTTTGAATATCAGTATTAATAAAAGATGAAGATAAATCTGTAAATGCACAAATATTTTCCCTAAACTTCAGAATTAATATGATTCAAAGTGGGATTATATTTGCTGATGCTCATACAGGAGGGAGGCTCTTTCTATTACAGCTTATTCAATTTTCATGTGTTGGTTTTTAAAATTAGATTTTTCAGGGTATGGACTAGGCTTGAATGGTTACTTTTTTACCTTTTTTTTTTCAGAATCTTAGAAATACAGAAGAAATGAAAAGATTTCTACAATTAAAGTATGTTTTAAGACTGAGAACAGGTAACAACAGTAAAAAGATAAATCCTTGCTCAGTGGTTAAAGTCAAAGGTTTGACTGAAAACCAGCCAGATATAAGTTTTATTCCTTTGTGTGTCATTGACTTGATACACAGGAGTGTGAAATAGCTTTAGCAGGATTTCTCAGTGCTTTGGATTTCTGGAAAAAATAATTTAAGACCCTTACCTTTCCTTCCACATCCTTAAAATGGGACAAACTGAAAGAAGCACACACCATAGACATTATTATCTGACATTATAACAGAAGAATGAGGACCAGGCTGTCATGGCAGCACATGCTTTGTCCAAAATCGGTCATTATGAAAAAAGGAAAAAGGCAGAAAAAGCGAGTTAAATCTGATATGCCAAGAAGTCTGGAGTTATTGCCACTAATCCAACACCAGGCTCTCACACAAATGCTACATGCTTGAAGAATGTTTGGGGAAAAAGTAGACCAAATGCTGCTCTGCAAACCTCTGCTGCAGAGAGGAGTCAGTGTTCCATACCGGCAGGAGAGAGGAGCCAGATTGCGGGTTGTGTGTAGTAGGTGTGCTCATATCGTATCTTGGAACAGAAACAAAAAACACGGCTCTCTCCCAACAATGTTGTTGTCCTAAGATGACTCTTCTTGCCTTTTTTTTTTTTCCCCCCCCCTCATTCCCTGCAGTGAAGCACTGTTGTATTTATTTGACAAATACTAGTGGTCAAGTAAAGAAATGACAGCTGTACCTCCTGACAAGAACTGTGCAAATTTTCTCTGTCCTCACACACATCCCTGTCAATTAACCTCATTTCTGACCTGCAAACGTCTTTAGTGCTGGAACTCCCCTGGGAACACTGACAACCCTGGACCGGTTCTGTGGTGTTGATTTATATCCTCTCAGTTGGACTGTGACAAACTCATTTCCATATAGGTTTCAAGGGGGCCTATAAATTTTATCTGTATCAAAATTATAGCCCTTACCCTCCAAGTTTGTTTTATAATCATATATAAACAGAAAGACATTTGTTTATAGGACACAATCTGATTATAATGACCTAATTTAGAGTAAGAAGGAAAGAAACGAGATCATGTGGCAGAAGTTAAGCAAATATTCAATAATGAGTCTGAATGTTATCTCATTTTCAGTATCTTTAAAATAAAACTATCTACATAAACCTTGATAGACTTGTTCCTGAGGTACACTGGTGTAGCCTGGATCTCTGACAAGCAGTATGTTTTCTACTCTTCTGTAGAAATTATCAACTTTAGCTCTCCTCAAAATGCATGTTCCCCCTTCCTCAACTTCTGAAATCACATATATCACAAGATATTTGGCATCTGCTGTAAAAGGTTCCCTGCTCCTTTCCAATACTTTATGGCCTGCACAGAGCACTCTTGGGGATGGAAGAACAATTTAGCTGCTGGCTGATGCAACCCTTCCTTTCCTGACACTATGGTGAAGGTACAAGACATGGTTGATGTATCACAGACAGTGAAAGCAGGAGCAGGACAGCAAAGCCCCATCTCCATCCACTGTACAGACATCAGCTGCAAATGGCTTGTAGCCACCACCATTCTCCTGAGCCAAAGTTGCGCCAGTCTTCATGGCTATCCAAGGTCTGTGCCTTCACCTTCCAGACTACGAATGCAGTTAACATTGCATTTTTAGCACTTGTCACTACCTTCAAAGATTTGTTTTTATTCTGAGATACATTTTATAGAACTATCCCCCAGGTAAGACTGTCTTCCCTTTGTGCTCAGTATTTGCAGTGTTCATGCTTAATGCAATCATTTCAGTTCCTGTAATTTTACATTCAGCAATGATCTGCATATTTATGTTCAGTAATCAGTAAATTAATCAAGATGGCTAGGAACAATTTATTTCAGTGACTAAATCACTGAGTTATTTACTAATTGTTCTATGCTAAGTATCTTGGGCTGGCAGGAGCACAAATCATGGTGGGAAAATATTTCATTGCCTCATAATTAAGTTTTATATTTATTTTAGTAAATAGATTCTTCGAGGTTTTTTTTCTCCAACAAATTCTCTCAAGTTGGATTCAAAGTATCTATCACATCCTGTGAAACCATATTTCTCAGGTCTGTTCCCTGCTGCCAATGCACATAAATCAAAGATAAAACATGCAGTGAAATCCTGGCCTTAAAAGAGTCAATAAGAGCTTTACCAAGGGGTCCCAGGTCTCACCCAGAGCTCTCAGGCTGTGCTTTTATGAACTACAGAGAGGATTTAACTGCTCAGAGAGGCTGAAAGGAAGGAAATCTTGTGCTCTGTTTCCCCTAACTGTTCAGAGCGTCACAGTTTCAAGCCCTTTCCTTGACCCTTTGGTTCTTCTATTGCTGATTCAACTCACTGACCCGATAGAAAACTCTGCATTTTCCTGCTGCCACGACAGTGACACCGAGGTGTCCAAGAGGATGGGAGTGGCGGGAGCAGGCGGACAGGGAGGACAAGAAGGGGAAGGCAGGCGGGAGGAGGTGCTGCAGTGCAGGGCCACCTCCGGGGCCTTTCTCACCAGTAACCAGTCCTGCAACCGCATCTTTCCAGCCAGATTCCAGAAAAGTGGGGACATTTTGAAGGGGTTATTGCAACAAGCAGAACCCGGGCATCTGGGGCGGATGGACCGCAGTGGAATTGGTGAGCTGCTCCGGGTAGTGCAAGAATTAGGTCAAACTTTCGCCCCTGGCTTGAACAGTCTTTGAAGTCCTTCCCTGCCTTGGCAACTCCTTGGTCTGTCTTACCCTAGGACAGCCTCTGTTGGAGCCTCTGCAGAGCCAGGATTTTCTCAGCTGTGGGATCTTCAAAAAAGAATTTTTCACTAAGCTCCCCAGGGACAAAGTCTTCTCAGTGTTGCAGGATCCATTTAGGACTAGTTAGTAAGAGGAAGTAGTCTGAGATTTGCATTATTTCTAGCAGTTTAGTGTGAATCTATGTGAAGGTTTGCCCTTGCATGGCCTTCCATTACCTATTTCCCAAAACAACTAAACAAGCAGCTTCCCACTTCAGGGCCCGATGCAGTCCTCATCTAATGTAATTCAGTAGTACATCAATAAAGACAACTGTGTACTATTGTAATACTGCTTCCAGCCTGAGACACAGAAAATTTACCCTTCACTATTCTAAACATAGTGGAAAAAAAATAACGTGAATGCTTGTTTACATAATTATACATTGAGTTTTGTTGTATTTCTCACTTTTATCAGTCAGGCACATTATCTTACCTGATTGGCTGAAATCTAGGCCAAAATACCATCCAATTATCTTTGGTAAAGCACCCACAAAATTATGTTTGGAGAAACAGATGGATTTTATACACCTGCAGAAAACATTACTGCAGAACACAGACTTATGTAGTCTAGAAGCTAGGAGAGGTTAATGGCTTTGAAAGGCAAACATGCTTCTTATACCTTCACTGTAATCAGTTACTTTATAGTAGACAGTCTCATTATTATAAATTGCAACTAGAGGCATTTTTGCCTTGCAAAGGAATTCATAAAAACATGTCAGATCATGTCAGCTGAGACGTTATATAAATCACATTCTACACAAAGTGAAAAAATACACTTTGCATCCAAGAAATTTCAGGTTGCTTTATGAGTAGAGCCCACTGTTTCGCAACTCAGGGAAGAATTTTTATCAGGATTATAGGCTCCATTTAAAACAAATGAAACCAAAGTTAAAACGATTCATGTTTGCATCTTCTAATCCTCTTGTTCGTTATATTTCCACTGAAATTGTTACTCCATTCCACAGAAGGGTTGTTCCTAGCACTGCCTCAGTCCCTTAAGCATAAACATAATGATACACATACATACACATATGGACTTGCATAACTGTGTCCACATAAGCAATCCAGTGATGTTACTCAGAAAAAAAAAGTGTGTTCTTAAATTTAAAAAAAAAAATTCCTTCTGAGGTATTACTAATTTCAGGCAAATTACAAAAAAAAAAAAATCCTTCTGTGGGATTACTAATTTCAGGCAAATTAGAGGCTCTCAACACTAATTACTAACACATAAGAAAACTACTAACTTTTTTACGTTACTAGGATTTTACCTTGTTTTATGTAGCACACACTGAGTAACTTAGGAAAGAACAAACCCTTTTTCCTACAATATGAAGGCTCATGTGAGTAAATCATGTAGGGACATGATTTTGCAGGAACTGGGCCAGTGTACAAAGAAAAAGCAAGAGCTGAAAGAATCCCTTGGTAACTATATTACGTGGGCTATGCATTGGCTAAACCAAAAAATTCAGCCAAGCTGCTTTACAATGGCACTGTAAGCTACTGCGAAAAGCTGTTTATTTTCCTAAAAAATTAAGTCTCTAAAACGTCACCAATGTAGACTTCTTTTTTAACAAAACAAATGGCATGTTTTACTTATTTAACAAAATGTTAGTTTAAAAAAGTATTACTGTAACATTTCTATTTAAAATAATACATTGATTTATAATCTAGAGTCTATAATTTAGATTTCTCAGTTACAGCTATCTTAATTGATTGAAACTAATTACTGATTTTCTATTGCATCTGTCTGATAAGATTCAAGAACTGAATTTAAACTGTGCTAGAAGCCCTTTGTTAAAATGTTAAACCGCTGGGTAATCTGCCACTCATTAACTACCAGCTACTTCTTGATTGTCAGTGTTGATTGCCTGTTAGGCAGTTCACTCCATGATGGAAATTATTTTATGATACCAACCTACAGATCTCAGTTTGTGCTGAACTACTAAGTTGTTTCTTGCTCCTTTTAAGAGCTCTAAACCATAAAATAAACATAATGAAAAGGAAAAAAGGGGAAAAAAAGGAGAAGGAAGGAAGGAAAAGGAAGGAAGGAAAAGAAGGAGCCATGCCTTTCCACACTGATAAAACTCCAGGCTTCAGATGATACAGAGTTTCAGATGATGCATAGTACTTAATAGTATTTACTGTACTACTCACATTATTTGGGAGCTGATCAAACTAATAAACATGGAATTTGGCAGGGTGCACTCTCCAGCCATGAGCAGATATGAGCTCCTCCTTCACTGCAAGAGCACTTCCAAGCAGATACTCCTTCCGCATGGGAGCTGATGTAAGGGATGCCTATGCCCATCACCGCCTCCCCTCTCACCTCCACTTCTTTCAGCCTTTGGAGCAGACATTACCACACTCCTTAGCTGCATGCAGCCAGCTGCTCATATGGGTGTGCTATGCAGTAAACCAATATAGTTTCAATCTACACATGCAAAATAATAAAAAAAAAGGTGGTGGTGGTTATTGCACAGTTCGGCTATAGAGAAGGGTTATAGGAGAACAGCAATCTTGGCCAGGCTTGGCCACGAAGGCAGCGACTTCTGAACCAAGCCTGACCACCAAGGGAACAGTGATTTGGAGATACTGCCTGATTTCAAAGCCTTGATCAGAGCCAAAACTGAAAGTAAAAATGCTGCTCTGAGTTTTAAGTAATAGATCATAAGGTATTTTAATTTAAAGAGACATTATCTGACAGTGTATGTCCTCATGTCTGTCTTCAAATCTCAGTTAAATTTGCAAATGAAATCATCTGTATTTAAAACCCACTGGAAGGAAAAATGCTGCTTTATATTCTTGGGTTGTAAATAAATTGATAAAGATACACAAAGAGAAAAAAAAATGATGTGTTTTATCCAGTTAAGTTTATCTGAATATGAGTGGTTTGGAGAAAAAAAGAAAAAAAAAAAACAGATGCTACACATTAACAAAAAAATCTTAAGCCGACAAATTTCCTCACGTGCATGGCCAATCTTTCTTTAAAAGCTGAAATCATGGTTACAGTAACTTCCTATTCAGTCATTTCCTTAATTAAACCATTGAACTTTAATGTGAAATACAGCCATTACAAAACCAGAAAGGAATCTGAACAATAACAGATCTACTCAAATGGGCAGTGCAATAACCATAAGTGATGTAAAGGCTGCTACTTTTTGGTCTGAATAAACTATGTTGGGATTCTCAGAGATACTAAATCAAGCTTTAGGGAACTCTGTACTGCATCAAAGATGCGCTGACCATATGACGTGATCCTGTGAATACTCAGCACAGACTTCCTTTCCTTGGTAAAAGTTATTTTTAAAAAATGTGCATTAATTTTTTGTTTCCAATATTTTTGAAGGTGATATTTTTAGTAGTACGCAGGCTAAATCACAGTCTCAAGCAGCTGCACGGCTGTCTAACTAAAGATCACCCAGACACGGGCATTTTTTGCATCGCTTCTTGTCTCCTTTCTACACCAACACCGGAGTGCCCAGAGATCCCCCAGATCAGTGTTCACACCCCAAACAGGCTCCTTGGACCATCCCCCCTTTCACACCTTCATTTGTCTCCTGCAAAAGACCTGAACTTCCAAAGAGCCAACACCTCTGCAGGAGTTTGTCACCACTAATCAACCAGGGGCACAGACCAGTGCACCAGGGGTGGGGGTCTGTTCCCAGTGCTGCCAGCACCCCAAACTGACCCAGGAACTGCTAAAAGTTTAGCAGAGGAAGAGGCAGCGGCGCAGGCCGATTCCAGGGGACTTGAGACCCCACTGCCTGCGGGTATCACAGGTGCTGCTCCATGGGAATGAGCCCTGTGCTGGTCTACCAGATCCTTAAGTAACCATCACGTTACCCTGCCGGGGTAACACTTAAACTTGAAATCCGGCTGAACAGACAGTGCTTAATTGGAAAGCGTAAGCCTTGTTGCAGAAAAAAAAAAAAAAAAAGACAACAGTAACACAGACAGATATTCAGAGAAATGGGCCTACTGCAACTTTTATAATAAATTCCGTAATACTAGCATTTTAAAGTGCCTGTTGCTTGCACTTTGATCTAGCTCCCAGACAGGGGGATTTTTTTTCCCATTCTCTATGCAACAGGAACAATGTCCTGTTGCTTACTTCAATCCTGCAATCTGATGTACATGGGCCAGCCTGAGTGCAGAGCTACTGAAATCAGACGGATTCTTTTATGGGTACAAGATAAAGCCGCACGGATATGGCCGCAGATTGAGCATCGGAGCTAGATACGGATGAGCTGGTACCCACCTGGCTGCACGAAGGTGCCACCCAAAGCCTCCCACCTGCACAAGGGCAGCCTGTCCCTCCACTGGGAGTGTGAATGCCCCCGAGCAGAATTCTGTGGATAAACACCTAACTGTCTTTCACAGCTGTAAATCCAACATGATGGCTTTTTTGTCCAGTTTACAGCACGCAATCTGGAACAAATCCTGATTTTCTCTGTTGCTAGGTGTTCATAAAGACCAGATGTACTGATATCATAATAATTGAGTAATAATAGCTATAATAATATTATAAAATTCATATGCATTAGATCACATCTTAATCCTACTGGATCATACCGTGCTAACTACTCTTCTCCTGAAACTGAAGACAAAGGACGTGATATTCATGAATACATTATTATATCAGTACTGCTTTTACTTACCAACTCTATTAAGAGAAATATTTCTCAGTTGCAGTGATGAAAAAATGGTACTTGGACAATAACCCTGTCAAACATCACACTGACACACAGAGATATAGACGCTTTGTTGCTAATGAAGATACTTTATTAGAAGGAAAATAAATCTGCTTCTGCCCCAAATCTCCAAATCTATAGGGTTTCAGGTGATGGAAGTAAGTATTGTGCTAGGTCTCAGGCCTGATTGCTTCCTGCAGGGATGGTTTTGTCATTGCGCCACCACCCCTCCCCTGTGACTTCTAAACAATCCAGGGTCACAGTGTCCTCTCTTTAATTAGTATCTCACTGCTGGAGGGAGGGGAGAATGTCAAGGAAAAAAAGAATGAGAAGACACTGTAAACAAAAGTCCTCAGGGGCATCTTAACAATTTGGACAAGGAATGGAAAAAATGCTCAGTTGCTCAGTCCTTTTGTTGGAAGTCAAAAAAAAGAAAAAAAGAAAATGGCTAGGGTGGGCCGAACTTTAATTTTAGCTATATGGATTTGGATAAACTAAAGAGAAACCATGTTAAAAAAGAAACACATTTTTTTCCCAGAAAGGTTTTATCATCCAACAGATGAGTATATAATCGACATTTTACAAGAAAGCCAACAAAAATACGTTCCAACTATAAAGCAGCTGAAGCCCTGAGGTGTACACTGCAAGAGCCATAACCAAGCTCAACTGAGGTGAAAGCAATTATTTTTATTTAGGTTAAATGAAAACTTCAATGTATATTTCTTGTTCAACAATATTTCTACCACAGTAGTTTGCTGAATTACTGTAATTTAAATCTGTATCTTTCAGAGAAAAATGCAGAAAATCTAAAAGGAAAATAAAGCAGCATAAAAAGCAATGATATAAGAACCCATCCACTTTACATTTAAGCAGTTAACCTTCCCTGAAAAAACTTTAGATGACAAATGAGAAAAATAAGAAATATTACTGATGATAAAGATTGATCTTATCAAACGGGGAACTTGTGCATGTGGATATAGCATTTAAGAGTTAAAACATTTATCTTTTTATAGAAAAAAAAAGTTTTCTGAACTCGTAAGACAACACATAGGAAAAAGCTTTGCATGCGTTCTGTTAGCTAATCACAGCCACAAACCCAGTTCTGTTACAGAACAGTTCACTCTTTTTTAGATTTTCCAATATTTTCCCATATTTAAAAGAACTGTTTTCTGCCTACTCCTGTTATATCAAGAAGATAAACTTGATTTTTAAGCAATACTGCTGCGGAAAGCAGGGTTTATCTTGAAAGTTGCCTGTGTGAGAAGTTAAAGAGTAGTTTGTCGGTCCCTGGCTAGCTATTGTAGCCCGTGGTAGGTGGCCTTCCCGCCTCTTGGAATTTCCTGCTCAAAGGTAACCCCTAAGGTTACTCATGCCATGCATAAGAGGAAAGGGAAGGGAAGAGAAATGACACACATTTCGGGGACGGGGAGCAGGGGGAAAGCCATGTGTTTTGGAAGAATCACACAGAACATAGCAGGGAAAATGAGGACCCCAAATTCAGCCTGGAGCTGGTTGTGCCCCATCCGAGCCCCTGCTGTAATCACTGCCACAAGCATGCTCAAGTCTCCATTTCTTCTACCAAAGTCATCACAGCTTTATAGAAAACAATGAAACACTAATAAGAAACATGGGGAACAGACTCTATAACCTAGTTACTATGGAACTTTTGAATCTTTTCCATGAGATTCTGATTCCAGACGACTGAATGCAGAACCGGCTTAAGAGTTTGGGCAAAATATCCACAGATGCTTAAAGACTTAAGTATCCGTAGAATTAAGTATCAGCTAAGACAGTATTTTAAGAATCACTTGAGTGCCTAGAAGATTGACTTAGCTGCTGAATACCAGTAAGGATTTAAGCACTCTGTTCTTCTCTTTGAAATTTAAATACAACCAAGTAATTTGGGCTTGTTTGTTTTCTTTAAGTCTCAGCTCAAATCATGAAGATGATAGATGGATGATAAGAAATTGATAAGAATCATGTCAACATAGCAATTCTAATGTGCAGCTGATTTTGTTTGCTTTATTTAAAAGAGGCTCGGGTACCCTGAGCAGTCTAGTCACAGTAAGGTAGGTTCCAGCTTTGATGGCAAAAGTCTGGCTGGGAGTCGAGGTCAGATGGGTGGTTTAATCTACGCCACAAGAGTGACACCACTGCTCAAGGTAACTCAACCTTTTGACTGCAGTTTAAATATACGCAGAAGCTCACATTTCACTTTAAATATATATTAAAAAATACAAAATACTTCCCACCCCACATTGTTAGGCCGAAGAACAGTCTGGAAAATCCATATATATATATATTTAGGTATAAGAGTCATTTATATGACATAAGATGTCATTTTCTAATACTTTTTTTCTTTCTTTCCCTTTTTTTTTTTTTTTCATGGCTGGTCTCATGATGCTCAGCATTCAGGCTAGGTAGCAGTGCCATTCCTCATGCCCAAGCTCCTCTCCTCCTCCACCTCACATAACCGCACCAAATGCAAAACCAAACCCAGCGAACGAATGCGCTATCAGGGCGAGGGAAAATAAAAAGCACATTTGAAACGTATGAATTCTATCTTTAAAAACATTGACATTGATTAAAGATTTCCACAGTGAACAATTTGCAAGAAATTACCTCAGTGGGGTGAACGTATTCGGTTTCATAATCACAAAGTTCCCTAACTCCATGGTATTATATTCCAAGCAAGCTTGTATATTAAGTTTAATTTCACTTTTTTCAGGAAGTGATTTTACTCGAGATTGAATACAGCTGTTAGCGCAGTTCACTGCTTCAAAAATGTTTCTATGCAAACTGAAAAAAAATAGAAAGAAATGTTTCTCTAAGAAATGCTTCACATGCTAATTCTGAAAGTACTTTGGAGAAGCCAAGCTGCATTTTCAGAAAATATTAGTGAAGAAATACAGCCTTCAAATATTTAAATATTAAAGGATGGAAGAAATGGCTGTGTAGCATTTTTGATGACTTACTTAAATTTGTCTGGTGTTCTTTTTGACTACACAAAGCCAGCCTACTTGTAGTTTTCACAAAAAGAAACATGAGGATAAATAGCCTTCACGTTTTTTTTCAAGCATTAGTATTAAAAAGCGACTTACAGGGGGTTGTTTCATTTACTATTTCATCTCGATTCTGTTCTTTTAATATACACAGAAATGTATGCTGGCATCGAGAACAGGGCCTCTGCAGAGGAAACGCTGCCAGCTAAAAACACAGGATGTAATCGAGACCACAAGAGACACATACTCAGTTATAAATGTAACTATGCTGGAGGTATGGGAAAGAGAGAGAGAGAAAAAAAAGAAAGTCTTATTTTTCACTGCCAGTTTTAATTGTTTCAGTGACATTCTCCCACTCTTATTTTGTGCAGATATAACGAGAAGAAAAACAATCAAATTTAATTACATTTGCAGTGAAGGTAATTTCGGGATTCAGCAGCCTAGGCAGCCCATGCCTCCTTGAGGCAACTCACCGCTTGTTTTACACACACCTCCCATGACAGGGGCATATTCCTTATAAAATATAATGTTTTCTTTAGCAGGATACTATCTGGTCAAATTAGCCCAAAACGCATATTTAGAAAAGCCACAGGAACATCCTCAATTAAAAAAAAAAAAAAAGAAACCCTCACAAACTTAAAAAAGTAACAATAAGTAGATGAAGTTGTCAGACCAGTAGAAGTAAATACTACTACTCAAGCTTTCACTCTGTGTTTCTGTCCCAGAGCAGCTTTGCATTAGGTCAGAGAAACAGGAAGTACAACAGACTTTCTAAAATAAATAAATAAAGAAGAAAAATGAAATAAAAGCAAAACCAATCCGTCTCTTTTCTGCAATAAAATATTTTCCGTGATGCAAATAAGAGCAAATGAGGTTTCCACAGCGCTTCCAGTTTTTAATAACAAACACCACTCAACGTCACACGGATAAGGACTTTTTTAATTCGCGTTCAATAGATGT
>NW_010588962.1:282901-334588 GCF_000705375.1 Tinamus guttatus | reverse complement strand
TTACTTTCTATCTCCAGAGCTTGCTGAGTTGCCTTTGATTCGGTTAGATATCTCCTGCAATAAAATAACAACAATCCCCGTTTGTTACCGGAACCTCAGACATCTGCAGACCATCATGTTAGAGAACAACCCCCTCCAGTCACCCCCTGCACAGGTAAACTTCAGCCAGGAATTGGGATTAACATTTTTTCTGAAAAGTTTATATTAGAGCCTTTACTTAAGAACAAGTTTAAGTAATGTTTATGCTCTAACAGTTGTTAATGTATTTTGCAATTTGAAGAAGCTTTCCCCATAATAATGGCATTAGTAGATTCTAGGCTATACCTAGAATCCCACTGTGAGCATCTTGCTAATATTAGCTGAAGATTTCTAATAGCTATAGTTTCAGGAGAGCTATGGGAGGGAGGAAACAACTGTTAGGCAAAATTGGCTTGGTGCCACTCAAATGTTAACAATTAGCCTGAGGACCCAGTTCTGTTATGTATCCTGTTTCATTTTGCAATAGTGTACTCGCATCAGCCTTTGGGCTAGAAACTGCAATATGGTTAGTGGCTAATTTAAATTGTACTGTGACTGTATAAGCGCTTCAGTACTACAGGTTCCAGTGCAAGCTGCTCCTTCTGAATCAAGAGTGGCACATGCTAAAACCTGTAGTTTCCTCCTCACTGTAGAATGCAAAAACAGCTGCCATTAGCTTCATTCACTTCCAATTTGAGCATGCTTTGGCAGTCTGCCACTGCCATTCAGAGTTGGGCATGGGTGGGATGTATCTCTTCTAATGCCAAGTTATAAATTCCGGTGCTTATAAATGCCTACATCGTTTGCCTTGTGAAACCTCAGTATTCAGATGCTGAAGTTACATGCGGAGCAGATGTACATGGAAAACAGCTTCCACTTGTTTGTCATGGGCTCCCCGTGACGCTCCACTGTAGCTGTTTCTCTAAAATGCAGAAGGGTTGGAAGAAAAGATGCATTGGTTGATATAAATGTGCTCATTGATTACTCACAACAGTGGTTTAAGTGTCTTTAGAGTGCTTTGGAAAAGTGCTGTAGACTTTTTTGTTTATTTGCTCTTATTTTATTTTTAGATATGTATAAAAGGAAAAATTCACATATTTAAATACCTAAACATAGAAGCATGCAAGATAGCTCCAGATTTGCCTGATTATGATAGGAGACCCATGGGGTTTGGATCCTGGTAAGTTTGGCACAGTATAAGTTCTGTGTTTTGATGTTGTTTGAACTTGTTAGCTATCTGAAATTGAAAAATTAGATCCAAGGATTGTTCACTGGTCAATGCATTGATGGAAGTGTCTTTGAAGAATATCATTTGTTATCTCATGTTGCATTCTAGCATGATACCACTGTAAAAGAGCAAGAGTTCAGAAGAAAAGGTAGGTAATATCATATGTAAGGCAGTGTTAGCATTAATACACAGTAAGAAGTGTGTGCTGCTATCTTCAGAGTACAGGGTTATGCTCTCACATTAGTAACAAGTGTGTTTACTTGAAAGATATTAATATTTTCTGCACACTTACTGAAGTATAAACCTACTTTTATAGGGTTTATTTTTACTTTATTTTTACGCTTCTGTGCAGAAGTTGTAACTGCTTTGCTCAAAACGTAGGTGCAAATGCTGATCTCCACCCCATTGGTAAACTGTTACTCTTGGCAAACTTTCATTTGGCACAAGTGCTTAACATCAAATATTGAAACAGTCTACTATATCAGCTGCTAAATTACGACAGAGAGAAAAGCAGGAGTGCAGATTTATAACTGTTACAGAAAGGGAGGCAGTGAAGAATGAAGCTAAATGCATTTTTTTTAATTATCTTGGAAAATGATGATAAGGTATGGAGGAGTAAGTTGCAAAAGAATGTGCCTCTGTCTTCGCAGTAATAAAACACAAATCAAAGGGCCTGAGAGTAAATCATGATGAGTTACAGATTTATGAAAGAGAATTTGCATGATAGTCTCACAGAAAGATTCCTCATCAACACTGTATGTTTTGAATTATTTTTCTAGAGGAGGTCAACATGAGTACCATAATTATAAGTGTTACTCTTGTTTCCTGGAGTATAAGCTGTTGCTAACAGGGTCTCTGCATAACACAAGAGGTGCCCTCCTGTTACTGAAAAGAAATAACATTTTGGTTCTAAAATGGTAAATTATATTGCTCTGTTGGTGTTGAGCATAGTTTATGTTTAAGAGAAACGTCTATAAAATCAGAGAGAAACTGTATTATTGTCTGTACTTTTATATATATATATATATATACACACATATATATATATATTCATTAGTTGCTTATGTGAAATGAAGAGAGTTAATGTATCTTAATCATAGCTTGGAATTCTTAGTACACAAACAAGTCTAGAACCAGTTCAGGATACTTCTTCTAGAGTCACCTCCAGATTCAGCCATGTGAATTGAACTGGTTCTATTGTCACTGAGCAATTTCACGGTTATTCTTTTTTCTTTCTCAGCTGAAAAAAGGGATTTTTTTTTCTTTCCCCCTATTTGCCATTAAGGTAGATGATCTGTTCTGTTCAAACACAAGACCATGAAGATGAAACAGTTTTAACTAACCAAAATTTTATGCAGGTGTAAGAGTTTAGTAATTTGTGTCTGTTTGAAGGACCTAGAGCTGTGTAAAAGTAAATATATATCTAATATATATATTAGCCACTTCTCTAGCTCTTCATCTGTTTTTATTTATTTATTTATTTTACGCTTGTCTGAATGTGCAAACAGCACAACGTGGTAGTCTGTCATTTTGTTCTACAAAATCCCATGCATGCCTATGGCACTGCATACATAACAGTAATAGCAGTCGTTTAAAAATAAGTATTTCCTGAAAGAGGGGTATTAGAGGGAGTAACAACTTGAGTGCAATACAGTGAGAAAATGACTTGCAATTCAGTCATGATGGGGTGGAGCAATTAGCTTCCTGAAGCTTCCTGAAGTTCGGGCTGCCTTGCGTATTATGCAGTAATTACTGCTGCGCTTCCCCCTGGGGCATCGAGTGCCATGGAACAGTTGACGCTTTGTGAAGTGCCATCTGCAGCGGGTCAGACAAGTCCCATTGTTTCTGTGCTCTAACTAGCTGCAGCAGTTGCCAGACTTGACGTCTGTGATGGCCACGCTGCTGAGCCCAGAAACTTAGAGAAGAACTGAGTGGCTGTTCCCTAAGTGTGTATTGTGACATGTGGCACGTGTCTCGTGCCTTTGTCTAGATGTGTCCTTCACAAAGTCAGAGTCTGTAAATAAAAGCTGTACTTTTATGTTATTCAAGTGCATTATTTGAAATTACTGTCCTGATTTCTGTGCGTTTTCTTAGGTAGGCAGTTCTGATACGAACAACAGTTCTATAATGCTGTGTACTATTCTCTAGAACATGTATATTCTGATACAGCTATATTCATAATAATTTTACATGATTTTGTGATTGCTTATAAGAAGGCTCAGGAAAAGAAGGCAAAGGTGTTATTCAACCAAGCATTTGAATTAAAGAAAACGAAAGTTTGACTCCTTAAACAGTGAAATAAGAGATGACTTTTTGCCATTTTCTGTGTCAAGATTGCTGTTTGGGGATGTTTAGGTAAATTCTTTGGATTATATTAGCACTTAAAACGCTAGGCAGTGGCAGGTGGACGCTTGACTGACGGATAAGAATGTTTACAGCTATAAACACGTAGCTTCTTGTTCTATGCAGCAAATGCAGTATGATGCTTTCTAATAGGCCGAGTCTGTGAACAGGCTCCAGCTGGGCTTGGAAATCTGTTCATCTTTTTGTTCTGTAATAGCTGGGATTTTTTTTTTTTGCAGTGATATTTACATTGCAGTAACTAAAATTATGTGTTTGACAGCCATGAAGAACTTTATTCCAGTCGTCCGTATGGAGCACTAGATTCTGGCTTCAATAGCGTGGACAGTGGAGACAAAAGATGGTCAGGGAATGAAGTAAGTGTTATAGTTTTATTTATGTTGAATGGAAGTACAAGAAGGAGATACGATAAAAAGGGTAGATTTGGAAACATGCTCAGTAGATAACATCACAAGTTATTTTGGGGCAATAAAGCTCTCACACTGTAAGTTTTATTACTCCAAAAAAACTTAAGATTTTCTTGAGAAAAGCAAAAAATTTTATGCAATTTATACAGTTTTGTACCGGATGAATACAAAGTTGGAAATAATTAAGAGCAATGTGTAAAACAGTGCATAACCAATTAATTTATTGGAGCATGACAGGTAACAAAAAGGGATTTCTCGTTAAACAAAACAGAAAAAGCTAATCACCGTATTATATTACAGTGTTGAGTCATCTTCAATTACTCATGAATTATTGTTTCTAGAAAATAAATAAGGGTTGAAAATTAAACTTCAAAAGTGAGATGAAGGTTTCATAATCTTACTTTACAGCTTTTATTTAAAATGCTAAAAATAAAATCGCTTTGCCATTTATAAGCGATAAAATGGGCTCTCATAGGAAAGAGGCTGTTGATTATTCTTCCTAGCAAGAAACTCCCTCTCTCCCTCTTCCTTTTGGAAGAAGTAGAAAAGGCAGAAGCCAAGACATAAAGTTTCCCTGCAAGCTACACTCCATATACCTGCTTGTGCCCCTGCCTGTTTATTTGGAAGAGCTCTAGTACCTCCATCCTAGGATATTTTAAAGCACCTGCAGATATTGCAGAGAAAAGACTGTAGGCCAGTCAATTTTTAGGAAAGCTTAAGTAAGCGTTGTTTAAAAACAATGTGTTTTAGCTGTATTTTGCTTTAAATTAGTGTTTGTGGGCACAAGGCAGAAGAGTTGAAATGGAAGGAGAGATAGCAACGAAGCAGCTGAGCTAAGCAGCACAATAAGATGTTTCCAAATAAAAGTGTGTTCATTCCTTGATTTCACTGTTTGCTTCTAAAGCCTACAGACGAGTTCTCCGACCTCCCTTTGCGTGTGGCAGAGATCACTAAGGAACAGCGACTGCGAAGAGAGAGTCAATATCAAGAAAACAGAGGTAGCACAGTCGTAACTAATGGTGGAGGTAAATGGTGATCTTAGTATGTTTATTGTCTATCATTCCAGAATATTTGCTGTAAATTGTTTTAAGAGGAAGAAATGGAAAGGTCTAGATGGAATTACATTAGAAGAGCACCGTGTATACAGTATATTAAGGGTATTACAAGGTAAAATCAGGTGGTGTCAGGACTGAGATAATATGCAAATCATTAGATAAGTCAGCTTCTGCATATGTGCTATGCTTGTTTCCAGTTGCTTCAAACTGTGTTCTGGAATCATGAATTCCACTGCGTGGGGTTTGCTGCTTGAGCTAATGGGAAAAACTTGCAGTAGGAGTAAATTGTCCATGACCCATGTCAGAATGAGATGAGTATTTTTGCCAGGGAATTTTGTATTTCCAAGTAGCAGAAATGTGTTTAGATAGAAATCTTGTGTTTCCATCCAAACACACAAGTATTTCTTAGCAAGTTGCCCTTGTATTTGATCAAGGTGATAGTCCTTCCTTCAAATGAGCTCCAATAATCCCTGCTATCCCTGGCCTGCAGTCCAGTCCTCCTTTTGGTGCTATCACCCAATTTTAGTATTCTCCATGTCTTTGCTTTTGTTCATCCATTCTTTCTCCTGCACACTGCTGGTTACTAGATGTCTTTCTCATTCCAACATAGTCTGATTATTTGGCCTCTTGCCCAGTGGCTCTCTATTTCCCCTTTCCCTTAACAGTTCTGATTCATGTTCTCTATCTCTTTAGTCTATTTCTTCCCAGCTACTCTTAATCTTCCCACCTCAGCTCCCACTTTTCCTTCTCTCTTCCTCGCACCTCATCATCTTTTATTTTTATTCTTCTCTGTGACAAAATTTTGCTTTCTTTGCTACCTTCTAGAAATATCTGAAACTTTTGGATTGACTAACTCTTACACATGCACACACCAAAAAAATCAGTTCAAACAGTCAAATTTGGCAAAGTTAGAAGAATTGAAAGCATGATGTTATGGGAAGCCGTGGGCAGCCTCAATAAGAGGTAGTGCTGCCAGCCCTGCCTCTAAGACTAACTTAATTTTGTTCTTGGAGTTTTGTGCACCAGACATTTTGAAATGCCTCATGAGTCTTAAGATGGAGTGTGGTCAGGTCATGGGGAAGAATATCTGAAGGAGAGGCACAAACCACAGCATGCGACTACCAGTGGTGCAGGAGACCCTTTCCAGTTCTGTACTGACCTCTTAATGCAGTTACTAATTTAGTTCTCCCTCTACTACATTATTTCTCTTTAATAAGCAAGGCTGGAAAGGAGTTTCTGAAGATTCGAAACTGAGATGGAGATTTAATGAAGCCAAGGGATAGAGGAATGCTGTTTTGGATGGTTGTAGTAGCAGAGGAGGTGGCTTTGGCAGTAACAGTTGCTGGATTGTGTGGCAAGGCAAAGAGAAGTCTGTTTAAGACGAGCAGGAAGGCGGGGGGTGAGCAGAAAAAGAATGTCTGCAAGAAAGTCTGGAGCAAGACTGGGGAGAGTTTTAAGAGCAAGAAAGCTCTGGTGCTCAGAAAAGGGGCTTATACTTTCCCCTGCATCCTCAGCACAGTGTTTCTCAAGACAGTAGTTTGCTCCATGCCATGACTTTCAAAACCCCTGGACAGAATCTATAGAAGCAGTGGCAAGTAAAAAAAAAATGCCTTGCTATCGAAAAACAAACAAAACCCCACGGCATCTACTTACTTTTGCAGTGACAAAAAAAAAGCTATCCTCAAGCATAAATTTCAAAAGAACATGCCTCATATATCTTTTTCTCACTGCTTTTTTAGAAAGAATTCATTTTATCATTGTTTCAAAATCTGATGCTTGACAAGTGTTAGCAGACCAGGCAGAATTCAAGAGCTTTCAGGCTTACTTTTCCCATATGGAAGTAAAACTGTAGATCTTAGTTCCTGACATTGTTTTAATGGATTCTTTATTCTTCCGCTCCTGCTGATTATCTAATTCTCTGTGTTTCCTTTGTGTATGTATGTCAAGTGGAACATGACCTCGATCAGATCGATTATATTGACAGCTGCGCCACAGAAGAGGAGGAGGAAGAGGTGAGGCAACCCAAGTGCATGGACGCAGACAGCCTCAGCTCACAATTCGTGGCATATATTGACCAGCGGCGAATCTCTAACGAGGTGGTGCTTTTACTTAAATTGGTTAAGTTCATATGCTCCAGGAAAGCCTTTTGATAGTATTAATGGTTGGCTTGTTGTCCTTGGAGGTTTCCTTTGGTTTGAGAAAATAGATATATCTAAGTCTGGATTGGAGCAAGAGCACTACTTCGTGCTTTGTAGGTCAGAGCTGGAGTGTTAAGCTGCCTGAGTGCCCTTTGGGGTATGTGGAATGAATCTGAAACAGCAGTAATTTTTCCTGACGTGTGTTCCTGTAAGTTTACATGTAATAAATGTTTTTTCAAGGGAGTGCTCCCTTCAGAAAATACTGAAGTTGATACTTCAAGGTGGTAACTGGTGATACCTGGAGTGCCAAATGTGTTTACTTGGTAATACTGAACGAATGTTGGCTTTCTCAGGGGCAAAATACGTTGAGTGTTATCTGCATAAAGATGTAGTACGAATCTTGAAAGTGCATTAGTTCATATTGATTATAAGTTATTTGTCAGTAAACTTACTGTTTTGAGCATCCAGCTTAAGTTTAGGCTAGCTTAAATTCTAGGCTCTTTGAAAAGTCTGAAGATTTACAACAATTGCTTTTTCTCTGTTAGTCTTGAGCAAGGCTTTGAGATGTTGCCACTGGTCCAGACTGGATATGTACATGCTCACATTTCTTAACCAAAAATATCTGTAGCTTGAGGTAAATCTGGCACTAAATTGTTTTTCCATCAGTAAAAGAATACAGTAAGTGAGCTATAATTAAAGTATTGCTAGACAGGTTAGACAATTAGACAGCTTTTTTTACACACAAACAGGCATGAGTAGCTCTGAGAATTGCCTTGTTTTCCCCCCTCAGAGTCTTTCTGTTCTTTTTTCCCAATGCATCTAAATAGTATTTTTTTTTTCATTTTTGTTCTCAAGTATCCTTTTGATTAGGTTGATATCTAATACTTGCACTGGAATGCCACAGTTTAGAAAATCTGAATCTGCACTACAGTCTCTGAGAATCAGGACACATGTACCTGTTTCCCCACAATGTCCTGAAGAAGAACTTTGTTTTCACATGTTTTCCAACAGCATGCACATTGTACTGCATTAATAATAGCAGCTATTGATTGCTTACTGTATCCAAATGACATCCTAGAGCAGACAAGTGCAATAATTGCAGTAAATTTACTGTGACTTAGCTTGTGCATTACTTTCTAGCTGCACAAGCATTAGCATGCATTTGCTCAAAATTCACTAGAATTGCTTGGAAACTGCATGGTTCGACAAAATTGCATGATTTGCTATTTATAGTAGCTGCTGCTGTGAACACATGGAGAATGCTGTTCTCTGTTACAGTCACTTGGGTGCTAAGCATTAGAAAGTCTCTTTTGAAATCTAACTAAAGAACCAGATTCTTAGCCAAGCACTGTTCTCTTCTATGGGCTTTTGGTATCCTTGTAGGAGCCTGGTCCTCTTATTTACTGTACTTTATATTATTGTTTACTGGGTGAAAATCAGTGACACAAATATCTTTTGGAGAGACATGTATTTTGCAATTAAATCAGAGACTCATTCCATTCGAAGCATAAGCACAAGACCAAACTTAAAAGAAGTTATTGGCAATACAAGCTGAAGACTCTGTTAGGTGCAAATAGTGAAAAGACATTGATGTACATCCAAAAACTAACTTAATCTGTGCTAACTTAATCTGTGTTATTTTGCTTAGGGTTCGCCTGTAAAGCCTGTAGCCGTCAGAGAATTTCAGAGAACAGAGGATACAAGGCGATGCTTACATCAAAATAGGTAAGCATATGTAGTAACAGTAATTGTATACAAAATTTTATGACGAATGCAGAGTACATATTTGCTAACTGATTATCTTTAAAAATGCCATTTTCTTTAGCTTTGCCAGAAATATGCATGGCACTTTCCAAGTAAGCCATTGTCCCGAATTAGGGAGTCATATTCTGATGGTGGCAGTGACCAAAAGGCTGAACTAGTCTAGAAAAAAAAATAGTCTTTAAATCATTTGCTTAAAGAAATTTGTCAAGTTAAAACATACACATTTTAATTGCTTAATGTGTGTTTTGACACTAAACATTTTGAAACTAAGTTGCTTTAAAAAGATAGAAGGGATAAACATACTGCATGTCTAGAGGAAGCATAAGAAGGCAGTTACCACAGAGTAACTGATGTGCTGTGAAATCATGTTCTTCATTACCTCTTGGTCGCTGTAATATTGTAGGGGTTTGTTTGAGATTAGTTGGGTAATTTAAAATCAATTTAATTAAAAACAAGCCTTCCTCTGGCATAATGATGGGTTTATATCAGTGAAGGAAGAGACCGCAATGAGAACAGAAGACTGCGTAGTTGTTTAGTTTAACAACGTAGACCTTTGAATTTCATCAATACTTTAAAATGTTTGGCTTGTTAGTGCTTACCCTGAAAAATTAGGTCAGAGTTGGACAGGATATAAATGAGGTGGCGAGATTTGAGAAGAGACTTCTGGGTGTCTAGTTGAAAGAATAGAAGATAGGCAAATATGTAGCTTCTTGCTAGTGCAACTAAAATCAAAAGTGACAGAATGTGAACATGCCTTTGAGGTGCCTCAATATTTTGTGGAGTAAAAGTGCATGAGCAAGAGCTTGGCAGAAAATTGGCTTGCTTGTGCTAGGTTTATTAAAAAAAAGATTGAAAGCTGCTGGCTTTTAAGTATGTCGTTATTTATGCTGTCAGTAGAAATTCATTTTAATGGCATTCAAAAACAGTTTTCTAAGGGAAAATTAAATCAAGAACAGTGTGTAGATTTCTGCAAAATTATGATGACTTTTTCAGTAAGGATTTTAACCTGTGCAGTCAGAATGTAAATATTGATAGAATAGAGGGTAACTCCTTCAACATATGCCAGCATTCCTATAGTGTCCACAAGGAAGACATGAAGTAATATAGCAGTTAGCCATGTTCCTCCCAAAAGAAGAGAGTACATTTGGTCTGAAAGACTGTTTTTGGGGTTTTGGGAGTTTTATTATTTATTTATTTATTTATTTAAATTTTATTTATTCCTGTTTGGATGTTTGTGGTTGACATGAAAATAATAAGAGACTTTACAAACACCAGCTTGCATGACACATCTGAAGGAAATAAGATTGGGCCAGTTAGCCAGGAAAGAGTAACTGTTACACACAAGATTTTGGCAAACCACACCGGTGATAAAGGCAACTGTAGTTCAGTAAGATGTCCAGTGTTTTCGAAATTTATTTGGAGGTGGTAGTGGATCTTTATGCAGAAGTACTTAATCAAAGATCTAAATGTTCATATTGTGCTACAGCAGAGTGAAATTCTTAATGGGGCACTAAAAACAGATCATAATGTTACTGCCTTCAAAATTCAGGAAAAACAGCTATATGACAATTAATCATTGACTTATATTAAGCTTATATTAGTGGAATATTTCATTGTGACAGCCACAAGCTGTAAACTGCTTCCACAATAATTCTTTGCAAATGCCTTGGCAGGCAGCCTATTTTTTTTTTTCACCATACTGGAGCCATTAAAACTCTTGAAGAGTTGGATGTAATGCAGACTTCATCTCAAGAGTACTTAAATTAGTTGATTCAGTTCAGCAAATACAGCTTGTGCCTGTGGACAGCCTGTGGTACATTTCTGAGTCCAGGCTGGGTGTGCTCCGATCTGGATATGGATCTTTCCTCTCGGCACGTAGCTGAGCCCAGTCCTGTGCTTCAGAACAGCCCAATAATGGATCTGTCACGTGTGTCACTGTCAAGTGACAGAGGAGACTTGTAGCATACGGACCTTCCACATCTCCTGACCTCTCCATGTGGGTGCGACAATTAGTCTGCACAAAGACAACAGGGGTGGTGAATTTTTGGAAATGCACTTTTAGGTTTCTTTCTCTTACACAATTGCACCGTGAGCAAAACTTTCTAAGTTTAGACTGTCAGAATAAACTACCCCAACCTCCATCCACTTTCTTTAGGGAGACAACATAGCAGGAAACAAGCAAATATTTGGGAATTGTTTTGGTGCTAGCAGCAGTCTTCCAGTGAAGAACTGACAGCAAAAACTCACTTCTACTGTTGATGTGATAGATGTGAGACAGATCGGTTTTTGTTTACTTGGGCACCCCAATGGCTTTTAACACTGACAGTTAGAAAGTCATCATTTCATCAAGGAAGTGAGATTTATTCTGAAAGTATCAAAGAGGATAATGTTTAAAAATAATAATAAATCTATTATTTTCAGAGCAGTATAAGGTCCATAATAACCATAGTCTTGAAGGAGGCTTTGTATATTTAAATAAAATTCTATTAAGCAAGTTACATTCTCTAGACAATTGATTGCAGGAAATAGAATCTAAGTTAGTATAGCAACATGGCTTTTTAAGTCATCCTAAATTTCCCATTTGTTGTTTTACAAAGCTAGTTGTTTAGGCAACTACTTTTACAAACAGCAGTACCTAAAAAAAAATAAATCTGGCAATAATATATATGCATCAGTGGCCAATCCAGCTTCCACCTGATGTTTACCTGCAGGAATACTGATGAGTTACGAAGACCTGAAACTTTAAATTTGATGCAGGACAGAGAGCAACACCGAGTACTAAGGAATTATGTGGACAGGACAGAGAGGTAGGGAAGAGAAGCGTATAGCTTTTGTTGAGTATATTTTTTTTTAATTACTAATTTTGCTAAATAACAATAATAACCAGCTCCTCCTTGATTGAAGAACATATGAAAAGTTCACAGATTGGTTACCTAATCAGCTCTGAGATCATCCTTATTAAGTATTGGATGTGTCAATCTAAGCCAAATGTACAATCCTGCTTAGATCTTGAGCTGTAAAAGAACTTTATCTCTGCTCCTGAAGTGTGATGGAAACTGTTGTCCAGAATTGGTCATTATCGCAGCAGTTGGTTTAACAGCTCAGCTTGTTAAACACTCTTCTATAGTTAATAAGATTCGTGCATTGCTGACAACTCATATATGAAACTTGTTCATATTTAAGATAAAAAGTATGCTTATTCTGTTTTTCATTTGTCAGGCCCTTGGCTGATTCACCTTACTTTCTCTCTCTATCAAGTCACCACAGTCAGGTAACACACTGAACTCCCTTGTTTTATTCTTTTGCATAAGCTTGACAGAAAAGCAAGCTTGCTTTAGCCACAAGGCATGGGCTGTTCCTCTATGTCCCACCTTTCCTTCCCTTGGTAGCTCTGTCTCTACAGCCTAGTGCCTTGTTTTGTTCCAGGTGCCTAATCCAGACTCTGAGCTGCACCACAGACACATAGAGCGTACCCGTCGGGAAGCCCAGCTAGCAGCACTTCAATACGAGGAAGAGAGGATGAGAACGAAACAGATCCAGAGAGAAGCTGTCCTTGACTTTGTTAAAGTACCTTCTTTTAATGCCCATTTGATACCAAACCTTTGTTTCTTCTAATCCCTCAATGAATTTTAATTGTCAGGAACATAAAGAATTGTACATTGCAGCCTTGGGCATGCATGGTGTTGTATAAAGCAAATGGAGAAACAACATCTACTCCCATTCATGGTTGATGCTATGGACAAAAGTAGAATTGGGAAGATGGAATAGATTTACCCAAAATGTTCGTTGTAAAGAATTCTGTTTCTACCTTGCAAACCTCATTCTCTCAGTTTGTCATCTTTATAGATGTGACAGGGCTGGTATAATGAATCACAGGAGTCTTAATTTGGGAAAGCTCAAAGAATTTTAAACAGAAAATTGGCACAGAAGAAAGCAGTCATATGCACAGGAAGATAATGTTCCCTGACCTATTTCCATATTTTATGATGCAGAAATAGGTTTTATACAGGTAAAGGAACGGTGCAGATTTATGAGACGGCAGCTGCCCTGTGGGCAGTGCTTTGGCTTTCATGGCAGCCAGTGTGAAGTAGTCTGCTCTTTTATAATTCCCTGTAATCCATAATACGGTTTAACACACAAGCCTGTTTGTGCCAGTTGATTTACATTTGTCATGCTGTTTACTGCTTCAGTGACCTATCAGATCTTGTCATCACCAATTCAAGAAATGCTTTGGGATTAGGATGGTCTGCAAAGAAGAAAAGAATATTATATTGCATCTGTGTAATGTATAATGTTATTTTAGGAAAAGATTTTGAACTGTCTGAAACCAGGCTTTTCATTAATGCTAGTTCATCTCCAACCCCTGGCAATGCTGTAGAAAAGCTGCCTTTATTATAGATTCAGCTCAGCCTTTTAGTTGAAGGCTTTTATGCATTTCAAATGCATTTTGTTCCTCGGTGAGCCTTTTTTTGTTTGTTTTCTGCTTTTTTTTATTCTATCGCCTTTGTTATTCATGAGCACTTTATTCTCAGCAATGATATTCCTCCCTTGGGTTATATTTGGGGTTCATTATGGATCTTTAATATCCAACAACAATGAGGGAGGATGTTTTTCTATGGCACAGAGGTGTTTTTTTGTTTCTTTTTTATAGTTCATTTGGTATCTTTTTTTTATCTTGATTGATAGTATCTGGGACATTTCAGCTCAGAAAAAAAACAGATTTTTCCCAATGCCTGTATATTTAAAAACTAAGAATATCTTTTAAAACGCTTCTAAGTGGTGCTGTTTTGTTCTGAGTATATGTGTGTCTGTCATATCCTTTAAATCAGTCTTTCATTTTTCCTTTTCCTGTATAGCAAAAAGCATCGTTAAGTCCTCAGAAGCAAAGTCCTCAGAAGCAAAGTCCTTTGGATGGTGAGGTAAGACCACTCTAAGAATTTTGCTGGCAGTTTCTGAATTCTTAGCTTTTTCTGTCAAAAATATTTTCCTAGTTATAAAGAATTTTTCATTCCTGGGCTATAGCTTTTTTTCATGCTCAGTAACCATTGGGTTTTTTGCTCATAGGACCAGCTTAATGTATTATTTTCTTGTATTTGTGTAGATTGTCTTATTGAGAGTGTTTTGTTTTATTGTGTTGTTTTTCTTTTCTGTGTTCTGTATGGAAAATGCATTCCATGTTCCATTTTAAGATACTCCTTGGATGCAGTACAATTAAATTCCTACAGGAGTATCAGATGAGTTTTTGTGTTACAGTCATTTTTCCTTCAGCGATCATTTTTCTCCCTAGGTTTAGATTACTAGTTATTCCAAAAAAAAAAAATAATAATTAGAATTTTGAGGTTTATCAGATATGGGAGAAAAAAGCAGTTTTAATGTAGTGTAGTTTTTTAATTTAAGTAAGAAGCAAATGGGGGGAAGTCACCTAAAGCTCAGTCTTTCAAAATACACAGACTTGAGCCAATGACATCTATTCACTTTCTGAATTATATATTATATAGTAACACACATGCCACCCCCACTTTCTCTACGTGCCATCCCCACTTTCCTCTGGGGAAAATTCACTTAGTAGTATCAGACCATTATGTTTAATGCACTTGGAAAATGCCTCTGAAGTAGTATTGTTAAACGTACTCATTTTCTGTTTGAAAATTATCCAAACTTGCAGTTTTTGAAGTTTTTTGCTGCTTTGCTTTCTTAATGTTCTTCTGTTCTGAACTTACACTTCCAGAGATTCTTTTGTTCTACCACAGTAAGAATTGTGAATACAGAGTTGTCTGAATTTGCTTGAAACAGCACAGAAAGCAGAACAATTAATTCCTGAAGTGATAAGAATAAACTATAATCCATGGGTCATATGGCTACATATTCCTGTGCTTCCTTACCTTTACTTATATATGGTGTGGAACTGTGGAAAAACTGCCTGAGTGTGTGGTAGAAGGGTCATACGTATTCCAGAATGTCTGTCTGTTCATGTACTGTGTCATTCTGTGTGTTTCTGACATTACTCCATCTTTCCCACCTCCCAGTGTCCCTTTCCATCCAGAAGGTCTCAGCATACTGATGATAGTGCCTTGTTAGTGGTAAGAATCCTGCACGCAATGACCTTTCTATGTGGCAGATTCTAGAGCATAAAAATAACGAGATGTTATGATTGTCTCCAATTAGACCAACTATTTTAGAGCTAATCTAAATAGCATAAAACATGATCATCTTTGGAAAGTGGCTTAGCTGTGAACTTTGATGCCATGAATACTTCTGTGACACTTCCACTGCCAGCAATTTGGTGGTAATAAAGTGATGTTTTTCCATAAAAGACTTAAAGCTTACCTTGTGCTGGGAACAGAAGGGCATGGCTGGTAATGTGAAACACGTTCTAAAATTAAAAATACACCTCTCATAGTTCCAGTTTGATTCCTCCTGTATTTAGCTTACATCCTAGTTGATGATCTCTTCGATGTTAAATAAATAATTTTAAGGCTTTGCATGTAGCCTTCTGTTTAAACTTGTTTACATGCAGCATACAGTGACTAGAAACACTCAGTATCTCAGTAATCATATCATAAAAAGGGAAAAACTGCTCTACATCCCAATGCTACACATTATGAAATATTCCTAATACATTTTTATTGTTTATCAGTGACAAAATCAAAAAATAATCTATTTTGGACACTAGGAAAAAAATATATATATTCATTTCATGTTTTATGCTATTTATTCCTTTATGGTACCTTATCAATATAGCATAATTAAAAATTTTAATGCCATAATCTTTGCCTATAAAAAAAAAATCAGATTTGCCTGCTGTTGCATGACTGCATGCCTGGGGTTTATTTTCTTAATCCATGTGCTTCTGTGATCTGCCTAAACTTTCATTGGGCAGTGCTGTCGAGTAGAATGTATCTCATCAAAACACGTTGGTCAAGATATTTATTTACTGTCTCTCTATTCAGATTTTTTTTGTTTATATTCCTGCTATTGCCTGTCTGGCCCTGTGTGGGGGAGAGAAAGAAAGCTCATATAATATCAGTGTGCAATTCAGTTGTCATTATGCATATGCCTCTTCAGAGGAATCACAATCAGTATATAAAAATCTGCTCTCCTATTTATATAATAAGAAACAGGAGAGAAAATAAGTGAATTATGTGTTAAGTTTTGCTGTTCTGTTGTCAGTGAACTCATCTTTGGAATGTATTTTAAACATGCCCATAAGGACCCTATTTGTATTTGATTATGTGATCTTACTGCTTCCGTAGTATATTAATACATTGAATTTTAGGTACATTTATATACATGCTTTGGAGTTTGCAGAAATTATTTTGGGAGGGACTCCCATCATTGCTGATTTCTTTTTTTCTCAATTTGCATCCGTGACTTTCACAAAGAAGCGGTGGGGTTTTTTTTGATCAAATCACTTTTGAAACTCTCTTTATTCCCCTTTTCTGTGATTTCTTATTCTTTCCAGCAGCACTATAATAATAAATGACATACTGGATTTTCTGAATTTTTGAAGTAAGATCTTGAGATTTATTTTGTAATGGAAATATATGCTGTGTCAAATGATGACATATGCCAGGACAGCTGTTTCTAGCAATTACTGGAAGTGGAACAGTAAGCCCTTGCTAGCTCATGAATTTGTAACATTTTTTTTCCCTTATGAATATATTTCCTATAGTCAAACTTGTTTAACAGCAAGAAAATGTTTATTAGTATCTCTTAAATTCTGTTTCATTTCATTTAATGATTTCCCTGTCCTTATGAAGTAGAAATTTAGCTAGATCTTATTTTAAAGGATGATCTCCTCCTCCACTGAAGTGTAGGGGCATTTCATTTCAAACCTCTATTCAGAAATAGGAGTTCTCAGTACATGTTTTCCGTTTATACATAATTTCTATGTCTTTCTCACTCTCTGCTTAAATAGCATATGTGCTCATACAAACTTTATCTGACACAGAATAAATTATTTTCAGCATTTGAACTTGCAGATTATTTAATTTAAAAAAAAGGCTAGGTTTTCCACTGATTGCTCTAGCTTTATGGTGTGGGAATTCTGCTCTGTAGCAGTGTGCTATGCAGAAATAAAATAAAAGCCCTTTTGTTTAGTATTTCCCTCATTACATCAGAGCTCTATAAATGGAGTAGTTGCTTTGCTTTTGCTCCAAGCAATGTTTTCACCTCAGATACAAGTCAAAAATACAAAAACAAGTTTAACGAGATAGTTAGAAGGCAAGCAACTATTTTTTTATTTTGCTGCTTCTCTTTTCTGGTTACTATTTTTTTTAGAAATTTTCTTGAATGCAGAACTGAAACCGAGTCAACTTTTTATGTTTTATACCGCCTCTTGGACAACCCTAAGTTGCCTTTTTCTCCCCGATTCAATTAAAATTGTTTCCTTGCATTTGAAAAGCCCTTTTGAGGAGTGTGCTTGGAGTCATGAAGCAAGGACGCGCGCCTCCCCTGAGCACTGATAATTCACCTCACATCGCTCCTAAGCGCCTGGGAGCTGCAGCGAAGGGGCGTTGGGCGTCAACAATCCTGCTTTTCCCCCAGTATCTTCTCGTTTTCTCTCATGCTGTCCCTCACAAGGCGACTGCTATGGAAGAAAACCCCGAAGTACCAAGCATCCTTTGCTTTCTCTCCCGCTGCTTCCCAATTCCCCTCTGTGGGGAGGCCCATGAAAGACTTGAAAGTGGCCGGTAGCTGGGGTGGCCTCTCCCGACATGGCCCACATGTAGCGGCCGCCTTGGGCGCTTCCCGCTTTGTGTGTTCCTGTTGCGGCCTTGGCTGTGGCCCGACCCTGTCATGGCAGCATCCAGCACATGGAGCCGCCGTCATGTTTTAAACAGGGGCTTTTTAGGCACCACTGCACTACCAGGAATAACTATACAAGTAAAGCAAGTAGGGCTTGAGCTGTACTAACCTGTGCTCTGGCATCTGTTTCTGTAATCAGGCATTTAAGAGTCAAATTCTCATTATTAAAATCTCCTTGTTTGGTTAGTGCCGATTTCTGGTGCTCTGGCAGACCCAGTGTCTCCAATAAATTCTGGCAAGGGAAGATTTCTGAGACTTCAGCGCTACACCTCGACACCGAGTGCAGCGCGTGGCCTGGCGTGTTGCAAGCCCGAATTGCAGCATCCCGTTCCTTTTGTGTTGCAGCAGCCTTTTCTTGCGGTTGTTCTCTGCCTCACCTCTTCCTCTCTCCCTCCCTTTCTTTCCTTGCCATCCGGGACAGAACGGCTTTGAGCCTCTCTTTGTGTTTGAGATTGACAATAACACCAATACCATTAAAAGGCGGCCAGGGACTCGCAAACAGGTGAAGAGCATGCAGTGTGAAACTATTGTGGTTGTCGTCCCCTGTGGTGTGCTGTGTCCCCTCCGCTCTGCCCGTGGGGCATCTCTGCATTGTGACCACTCCTTTCCTTTAGTCTGCACCACCATCGTCTTGTTCCTTTTATCCAGAAATAGACAGTTCAGTTAACCAAAACCTGTGGTCTGCAATGTTTCATTTTGATTTTTTTGTTCGTTTCTTTGTTTTTCGCTCCCTGTGACCACTAAGGTTTTATTTGCTTAAGTCAAGTGGTATTTTGAAACTCTCGTCTTAATAAAATCCCACCACACTGCTGCCTTGAGGACCTGCTACCAAGCCTGCATGACTCCTGCAGATGCTTGTGTTTAAGGCTTGCCCAACATGTAAGCTCTCTTTTTAGGCCTTCCTGGATACATTCTTCTGAAGAGGCAGAATAGCTGTGAATCACTTAAAGCACTAACAGCCAAAGTGTGTGACTTGCCCCTAGAGAACTCCTAGTTCCCGATTTGTGTGTTTTTTTTTTTTTTATAAGTTGCTTTGCTGCTTTGCTATTTTAATGCTGTTTCAGAAAGTTTTGTTTCCTTCTTGAGTCATCCAGTCCTCAAATGTTAATGTTTTGTTGTGTCTTTTTGATAAGTGGAGGGATGGAAAGTAGTTCATGCCAATTAAAATTCAGAAGGCAACATTTGCACTTTTATTTCAAGTGCCTGGGATATTTGGAGCCCCAAGTAACCTACTTTGGACTTTCCTGTGATTTCATTTTTGTTCAGGCAATACCCACAATTATGTTACGTGTTTAGGCAGTAGACTTTCATAGTTGACATTATTTCCCACAGTTGGATACGACCTTGTCCCTTAGCAGCAGTATTGGCTGAGGAATTCTTGAAGGGGACCATGTTTAGCCATTTAGATACTCCCGTCAGTGGCGTGTGTATTTTGGGATGCTGGAGCTCCCGTTCTGGACACATGGAAAATGGAGAATTTTGTCTGATTGAACTTCTCAAAGGTCAGCAGTAGGTGTTTAGGGCACAGAGTGATAGCGTATCTCAGAGCCTGTTAGATGTGGGTTATCTCTTCAGTCACAAAACCTGCTAAAACTGCAGAATGTGTTTGAAACACACTATGTTAACACATTATGTTAAAAGGAAAGCTGTTTTTATTTTGCTCACCATTGCAGGGTGAGCTTCCCCTTTGGGGCTCGAGTCTGCTGGCATAGGCTCTGTGGTCATAATATAGGAGCTTTCACCCCATTTATTGTTAGTTCTGCTTTTGGTGTCCCCATGGTGTGTATAAAAGGAATGTGCCACCTCCCAGGCTTGTTAGCCACAAAGTTTATAGGATAGGCAGGCTTTAACTGTAGTTCAGCAAGAAATCTATGGTTTCCTGTCTTTTGCTGTTGAGTGTTTCTGACCCACCTCTTCCTTTCTAACTTGTCTAGCGTGTCCTGCCTCTGCACGTGACCTGTCAACTGTTTTGCTAACACTGCTGCTGCCTTCTCTCTTTCTGTGTTCAGTCACTCTCAAGGTTGAGTCAAGAAGGCTGTGCTCCTACCCTGCCTAATGCCTCTACCTTCAGACCTGTCAAGGTATCTCTTGCTATTATCGTTCAAAAAGCTCTTGGATCCACACATCTGTTTTAACAGGTGTTAGTGTGTCAGCTTCTAATCAAAAGTTCAGGTAGGGCATGAACCTGATCTACCTGATTAAATTATAGTAGATATTACCTCACTTTAGCTTTAGGCTCTGTTAATTATAACAACATGTTAACCAGTATCTGTTCTGAGGGGTTCTGTCATCTTTGTTGCTTCTTATTTTAAAAAAATGATTTCCCTCTTGACCAGTTTGAGTTAATTAGAAGTATTTTTGTTGTGTTCTATCAGCTTACTTTTACCACTCAGTGAGGTTACCCTATATTTCTTTCTTTCTTTGTGGGAATGGTTATAATGAGTGCATTCATCACAAGAAATCGTACGTCTATGCACACACCCTAATAAAACGACAGTGTATTTTATTAGGGGAGGGAAGCTCAGTAAACAGCAGTTTTGCATTAGCAGAGATGCAAAGGGAGGTTGTGTGCTCTTACCAGTGGTGCCGTTACGCAAGTTCTTTGCATTCTTAATTGTCTGTTTTTCAGTGTCGTCTTGTGAGGGAGGTTTTTGGTTAGAAGTAAGAGTAAACAAAGATCTGTCACTGCACTGTCAATGCCATTTCATAATTCTTTTTCCTGAAAGAAGAATTGTGCAATTTCTACAAAAGAAATAACTTTGTAACTTTCTGAAGAGATGAGATGTAGAGAACAACATGTTATGTTTTTCACATTTCTTTTTTTCCTCTGAAACATATTTAGATGGATGGAGCCTTTTTAAAAACAAAGCAAACAAGGAAACAAGCAAACAAATCAGGGTCATTTACATTCTTGCTTTTTGTCCACAGAGTGATGACAGATCGACCATCTCTCCCAGCTCACCTACCACTCAGACAGGTAACAGGGAAAGAAAATCATGTCTGAAAAATGAGAGTAAAATACCTGCTTGCACACTTGTACTATTAGAGCAGGGAGCATAGACTCCCACCCCTGTATGTGGCTCTGCTGTGTTTGAGAATCCATCCAGTTATTTGGATCTGTTCAGAAACATGTGAGCAAACAACAGCAGGGATGCAGCATGTCCTGAGGGAGAGCGTAGGGTTTGGCTCTTTGAGGCCTTTATATAGGCTGTGTCCTACAGATGTGTTTGGCACCAGTTAGAACAGTTGCTGGAAGTGGTATGTGGAATGTGCTTTGCATGCAAGTGTCCCTGGTAGTGCCTTTTCCTGCTTCGTGCTTGCATCATGCATGGCTGTAATTTATTTTGCCATTATTATGTTAAAATTTTGTTTTGTTCTGTTTAATTACCACATTGCTGAACCCGTTTCCTATTAAATTTTAACTGTTTCCTTCTTCCTCCTTTCCTTTCCTGTGCCTTTCCACATTTGTTTAGCCCACCTTTCCCCTCCATATCCTGGCCCTGCAGCCCCGCCTTCCTATAGAAACCCTCCCCAGCGACCTGAGAGTTTCCTTTTCCGAGCAGCTGTCAGGGATGAAGCAAAGAAAGGTAGGTTAATAGTTTAGAAACAACCTACTTTTGCTACACGATGTTAACATCTGCATTACCTAGGTCTTGTGCTGTGCTGTTACTTCAGATCATTATCATCAAGTTTCAGATTTTCATTTGTGGATACCCATCTTTAAATTGAAAATAAATGCTTTCTGAACAAACAATTATTTAGAGATGTCAAATAGAGCTTTGTCATATTATGTAAATGTGGGGGCTTGTGCTTAGATTTGCTTATGCGTAGAAGGATATTGAGGAAATGCTACACAAGCTTCCAAAATTGTGAAGGCAGCTTGATATGTTTAATTGTATAGTAGCACCTAACAAAATTAAAATTTTTATAGGAAGACTGAGCTCTTTCAGCATATTTCATCTTTTAGAAAAAGAGGACTTTTTTAAATTATTATTAGCCAATGGAAATAAACAGATTCTGAGTTTAGAAAGGAAGATCTGTTCCAGAAACGTTTCATTAATGTTAGTAAGTCATTAGCTTGGTAGATTGATAATCTAATAAAGGAAACAGATTCGTGAAAAGGAATGTGCAGTACCCACCTTGGCATGCTGCATGTGCGTGTGTAATACAGCAACGAAGGATAATCAGCCAGATCAAGCTTAGTGATTCTTTTTTCTTCATGCTCCCGTTTCATAGTTGTTACTTCATCTTCCACCTGTGCCTTGTCTCCTGCTAATGATTCTGCAGACCCCAGAGCAAGACAATACTCCAAACAGCGAGAGGAAGAGCTGGAGCTGATAGAGCAGCTGCGTAAGGTACGTGTGGACAGGAACCAGCGTGTGGGCATCTCAACAAATGCATCACACGTATCATGCGAAAGCTGCTCGTGTGTCTTGGACTTATCTCAGTGAACCACTGCACTGAACAGCTGAGCAAAATTAAATGGCAGCTGCACAGGCTGAGTGTTTCTTTCAGTTGAAGTGGTGTTTACTTTGTTTTTTTCACGGTGGATAGTCAGGTTTCAAATGCTGTAGAATATACTGTACTGACTCATGCTTGTAAGGAACTCTTTTGAAAACCACCTCACTATATTTCTCTTAATCTCTAAAAAATTCCCCATTGCTGTAAAGCCCACAGAACACGTGGAATGCTGAGATTCCTGCCAGTCATATCGACTGTGTGACTTTTTTGTGTGTTCTGGATCCATCTATTGGTTCTTGCGCCATTCTTAGTTGAGTGCAGAGTATTTGAGATACAGATGTCCCTTATCCTTGTGCTTTTTGGCTATTGAGGTCACCAGGATCCTGGCTGGTGGCCAGGTACAATGACAATTGGAATGAGTATTGAAAATGCCACATGTTGTTGAAGTACTGCTCTGCTTTGCTCCAGGCTTGTTTTGGGGGTTTCCTGAAGGGCTATAATTAACCATTTGAGCTTTCTCAAGAAATAAGAGTTACTGCTTGTTAAAGGCGATTTTAAAAACTATGAGTATCCTGAGTGGACTGAGAAGGTTTCTTCTCCTTATAATTTTTTTTTAAAAGGCAATCTAGCAAGTTACCTTAAACGAAACAAAATGAAAAAAAAAAGCCCTTGGTGTTGTTTGTAGAGCCTTTTTTGCATTATGTCAGAATGTTTTGTATATGTATAGTTTTCTCTTTACTTCCTTTTTTATACTTAACAATTTTCGTACAAAAACTGTAATTCCTATAGCATTTGAAACAGGATGAAAACCTGAATTGGATTTGTATTCACTTTTCCGGTAACACCATACATCCACTAGCTCATTCTTTTATACTATTTATACCTAGTAGTTCATTTCTTTCTTTACAAGGAAAAAATGTTATCTTGGCTTTTGTTAGCTATATTCTCCTCCAACCCACAAAGACAATTATTTTCTTTTCCCCTAGTAGAACCATTTTCTGAGAATCTGAAGGATGTGGAATACTTTTCTTAGACCCTGATTTCCATTATGTTTGTATAATGGTTGTATTAGTCCCCTGTGCTGTGCAATAAAAGCTCTGTTTATCTTTTGAGTTCAGCTGCTTCCAAACTGTGATCAGCTCTTAGCCATAGTGGTGCACAGAGCCTTTCTTGGTGGTGTGGAGAAATAAAGTGGTTCAGAAATATGTCATGTAGATGGAAATAAGAGCTGAAATGCAAGTGATTTTGCAAATTATAAAATGTTCAGCAGAATGAAGTAGTTGGAGGAAAGCAGCTCTTACCTTCTGTGCATGTGTGTTCGTTTTTGTACAGAACATTGAATCACGCTTGAAGGTGTCGTTGCCCAGTGATCTTGGAGCAGCCCTCACCGACGGTGTCGTTCTGTGCCACTTAGCTAATCACGTGCGTCCTCGGTCTGTTCCCAGCATTCACGTCCCTTCCCCTGCTGTGGTAAGTATGCAGTGTTGATGGCATCATAGAGTGGTTTGTAATCAGGCAAGTGCCCCACTCAGCATCTTCCTCTGTCTATGAGCAGACGCCCACCACCACCACTAACCATCTGGTCTGTCTAAGTAAAAGGCTTATCTTCATTTTTAAAATGTATTTTGAGGTATATTTCAATTAAATGAAGTTGCTTTTAGCACAGTTTTTAGTCAATATTAACATTTTCAAGTCCTGCTTATGTTAACTGAAACACGAGTGAAATAAGAGATGGAGTGAATAAGAGAAAAGAGTGAATAAGAGATGAAACTGCAAAAAGATACTTGAGAGGATAAGAGGTCTGAGAAATTCAGGACAGTAGTTAGAATATACATTATTCTCCACAAATGATTAGGAGCCTGTTACAGAAGACAGCAAGGACAGGCAGAGAATCCAAATTGATTCTTGTGTCCACTTTGCAGCTATATAAATTCCTCTGATTAGGGTTTTTAGCAGAGCATCCTTGAGCTCCATTTGCATGTGCTTGGAGAGTTCCTAGAACAAAGCAGATCCCATCATACCTGTGATAACAGGAAAAATAGCTTTGTGCATGGGGATAGGAATCTTGCTTGCTGTTGGTGCCAGGACGAACACAGGTAAATCTGAAAGCTTGGAAAGTTATTTCTCTTACCTTGACTATCTGCAGTTTGGTGGGGGAGCAATGAAGATGATGTAATTCTGGATGCATTATTGTGCATCATGTAAGGAAAGTACAGAATTAGAGAAAGATTGAGAACCGTGAAGTACAATATTTACCAACTCTATCTATACAGGATAAATTCTTTCTGGTTTTGGCAGCCAAAAAGTTCAGTGAAAAAATATTTAAGGTCAACTACTCAAAAGCAGTTAGGGACACAAAGTGCTTGTTGCACTCATTCACGTTATCTTAAAGTAGTATGAATAAGAAAGGGGAGAAAACCAAAGACTGTTCCTGGGGGAAGAAGTTAAAACATGCCTGTTTGCTTTTCAGTATTTTGGCCTCAGTCCTTATGTCAGTGGAATTTGAACTGGCACTTAACAGGGCTGCATACTGTATCATTGTGGTTCCTTTCCCTTGGGCTTTTGTGAAGAGGCAGATGTCCTCATTATTTTGAGAACTATTGAACTGGACACGCCAACGTTTTAGGCAGAATGTGGACTCTTCAAGAAAAAAAAAAAACATACAGACACTATTCAACAGATTCCTGTTATAAAGAATATCTTTTCAATGGCCTAGTTTTATGTGCTGTTGGAATAATCTGTGTTGTGAGTTAGATCATGGCTTTGCCATAAATCTCTAGGAAAAGGCAGCCTGTAGCTGCACAGCTCCAGGAGCAGAAGAGGCATCTTGTCGTGCCTCAGTCCACAATGTGATCTTTGTATTCCCTTCATCCTTCGGGAGAAAGAAGTCAGAACTAGCCTTTAACCTGCTTTCTTGGTGGAGTGATAAGACAAACTGAGGGGACAGAACAGAAGCAGAAGCTTTTCCTCGCTTATTGAAAAGTACTGACCCCACAGAGGCTGCTGTGCAGACTGCAGGTGTCTCGTACAAAGGAACAGGAAACTTCTGTCTCCTTAAGAAAAGAACAGGCTTGAAGAGTAGAAGCAAGACAGAGCCTGTGCAGCAGCATCTCTGTGGAGAGGTGTAAAAGTTAACTATGTGGGGAAAAAAAATCCTGAAAAAATGCTAGTGAACCCAACTCAAACAGCCACATCAAACACATCTGCACGAAGCTTACAAGCAGCAAGTTTCAATTACAGTTTTCTTCCATTATTTTCTGGTTTCATATGGCCTCTTCTAATCTCTTTGTTAATTAAAATACGGCTTGAAATATTTCTAAAATTTATCAATCCAGAACAGACTTCAGATTGCTTTGTATCAAGAAATTACTTTGAAATTGCAATACTTGGAGTCATGTATATGCATTTCATTTGAAATATATTTTTTAAATTAGCATATTGAAACTGCTAAAAGTGTTAGCCTGTTTTAGGTAACACCTTGTATGCAAATTTTGCAGGGGTTGGGATTGTGTTTTCATTAAAACATCCAGCTTAACATTTTTTAAATTAGTTCTGAAATCTGAGCTTACATTTCTAAAGAAAAACAAGGTACAGCAGAGTCTGGTTTCAATTAGACAAGCTTATGTCAGTGTGGTATGGTTTTGATCATCAGGTTTATTAAGAGTTTTATTTACATAGAAAATAAAAATGTGAACATCCTGTCAATTAAGAACCCTTTATACCTTCCTGTTCTCCTCCTTTACAGCCTAAACTTACAATGGCAAAATGCAGACGAAACGTGGAGAATTTTTTGGACGCTTGCAGAAGGATTGGAGTGCCTCAGGTACGTCCTTCTGCTGTTCTGATATTGTTTCAGGTGCTTCAGAAAAACAGAACCTTTTTTGAGAGAGATTTGGTGAAAACCTTCAGAAAAGGTGCAGGTATAAGATACATCTACTGTATAGATCATATTTGGTTTGCATTCTCTTCCAGGGCAAAATGAAGTCAGATGCAGTTCTTGTCATAGACCTGATTCATTTAATGCTCTCCTTCATATTCATGATACTGGATGCAGTTTGAATCTGCCCTGCAGAATTGCAGTGTACTTCTACAAATATAATTACATTTTCTGGAGATTTATTTAGCTATTTTAAGCTACTAAATAGCTATTTTAAGCTATTTAGTAGCTCAAAAGTGCAATAAAATTTGGATAACTTTTCACATGTTTACTTTAATCCTAAATCTTTTGATGTGCCTTGAGAATAATCCTCCTATGTGAACATTTTTACTGCCTTACCAATAAGCCACAGTATTATTTGCTTTTCTCTGATGGTAGCTATCTTTGCATAGATCCTAATTCTTTGTGTTATGTACCAGTGGTAGCATTCCAGTATCTCCTGGTGTTCCTCTTCACTGGAAGAGCTATGAAGTGGAAACATGAAATAACATATTGGAGTCTGACTATCCTGTTTCATGCTGTCCTGTCCTTTCCCTTTTGCTTTATTTAGCAGCTATCTCAGCATAAATGGTTTTGATACATGTCCTGTTTTGCTTTATTTTTCTTCTGGGACATTAATCGTTAGATTGTCAGAGTTTCTGTTATAGGGCCTTTTTTATTTCTTTTGCTTTGTTAAAGGGAAAAGGAGACCCAGTGACTCATTTCCCAACACCTTCTGAAAGCTGTGCTCTTTAGTCACCAGTGCAGTATTTTCTGGATTTGTCCCCGAGAGCTTCACTTGTGGGCAGGTTTTGAGCCACTGGAAATTTAGGGTAGCACATTATAGAGTGGCCCAGCCTTTTCACATAA
Organism: Tinamus guttatus; assembly: GCF_000705375.1. The sequence continues at coordinate 307,562 of NW_010588962.1, read as the reverse complement.
CTCAGTGGTGCACGACTTTGGAACGTGACGGGGGGCATGAGCGGTAATTGGTGTTTAGAGGTACCACACACTCTTGGTCCTCTAAAAAAAACTCGGCCTTTTGCTTCTAGCAGGACTGATAACAAGTTCTTCTGAGGTAAAGTTACTCAATTCCATCCCAGCTCCCAATTTATAGCTCCCTCAGATGTGCAGATGTAATTGTTCATGGCATTGCACTGCAAAGCAGATCACTGAAATGACCTACATTTTAAAACAAACAAAAGAAGTCATCTCAGCAAAAAGTACCCTTAGACTCATTGTGCTACATCTGTCTTGGTGTCATAAAAACTCACCTCCTACCTAGGAGCCTCTTACTTTTTTCATTTCTCCTCCTTTAATCTGAAAAAAAAAATCAAGGCAAATGTCTCTGGGGAAACTTACTGAAACCCCAACATGAACTCTAAATTTACTCTCACATGTCTACATTACATGTCTACTGAGATGAGAAGGCAAGATATCTGTATGAAAGAACGGCATGGCAGCCTAATATGTTTTTGCTGAAAAGATGCCTGCAGGTATCTCCTTTCATTTAAATTCTAATTACGAATAGAAAGGGCTTGTCAAAGTATGGATCTATGTAGAAATACTTACCTTCTAAGAGAACAGGCTATTTTATGTGAGAAGCTACGTTTAGAAAATGCTGATTGCAGGCAGAACTGCACTCCTACTCCAGCACCACAATAGAGCAGATGTTTCTATAGAACTTTGCCAGTAGAGCCCTTGCATCAAAAGAAACCAATAAATAGTTAACAGAATATGGTAAATGTGCATCTAGATTTTGTTGATTTATGTAGCTATCTCTGTGTAAGGAAGGCAAAAGATATACTGGTAATAGTTATAGAGCACTTAAACTTAGGTTAATATTAGGTATTTCTGCAGGATGCTACACTCAAGCATCAATTACACATAAATAATCCTTTGTTGTACTATTTCCATTAATTGAGATGCATGTAACGTTGGTGAGAACTCAATGCCAAAGCATCTCTAAATCCTGTAGCTAATTTATTTCCCATGAAAGAAAATTGATTTTCACTAAGGCATGTGTAAGCTGCTTATTTTTTAACAACAGAAGATTTTTACATGTGTAAGTTGTACACATGACAGGCAACACACTGAGCACTGAATACTTACATTAAGATAGTTCTCTGGAATGACAGCCTTGCAGATTCCTTTGTGAGAATTAACCAGCTGTGATACGCTCCTTGAATGTGCAGGGTATATCTGAGATGTCTGATGACTGACCGCTTCGTGGATGTTAGTATGGCTAATTAATTTTTTTTTCTGTCTGTTTTCCCTTCCTGCTCACACACTTTGGACAGGACAATCTTTGTTCCCCTTCTGACATTCTTCAGCTAAACCTCAGCGTTAAAAGAACAGTTGAGACTCTTCTTTCCCTGGGGACAGATTCAGAAGAATCCACCCTTGTCTCCCTTTCCATTCAGCTTTGGGGCTTTGTGGTGTTTTACTGTACTCTAATGCTAACACTCTGTATGTTCTATCGCTGGGTCTTTTTCCTCTAGCTGAAAGATGGTTTTGCTTCTCCCTCCCTCCGTCACTCCAGTGCTTGGTAAAGGATTTTGGTTTGTGTCAAGACTGTGTGTATGAAGTGCTTTCTTTTCCACGTAGGGGACAGAGGTGACAGGTACAGTGCGTAAATATGTTGTTACATCCGTGTACCTGTCCGTGGCATAATTCACATTTGTATTTGCTGTGTGATATTTAGCAGATATAACCCTTACCAGGGGGAAGGTCTTGTCCGCAGGCTAGAGCAGGGGACTGAGTTTAGGACATGCCCATGTGATGGGGGAACATGCCCCCATTTCCCCATCTGTGAAATGGGAATCGCTCCCACTCTGGTACATTGCATCCAGATTATCTGAGGAAAAAAACTAGGAAAAAATGCAAAACTTTTTTTTTTTCCCCCCCCTTTTTTTTTTTTCTTTTTTTTTTTTCATCTCGATGGTCTGATTAGCTCTACCACTCTTAGGAGACATGGTCGGATAGGTTTGTCTGCAGGGCTTTGCTATTTTTATTTTCTTACCACACTTTATCCTGCTTCTGAGAGTATTTGATTTCTCACCTTTGTAGACCCTGGATATGTTACTTTTGAGTCAGGATTTTTAAAGTAGTAGTGAACCCTGAGCTATTTCAACAGATCAAGCAAGAAATTTTCAAAGAAATTTAGCTCTTCAGTCAGCTTTGAGAGCAGAAGGATGAAGGGGAATCTGGTCCAGAGGAAAAATCTTTAATATTCTATCAGATCCCACAGAATATTGTGGCAGTTTACTGTGGTCTTGATGAAAGACTTGATAAAAACTTAACAAAAACTCCTGAATTACCACTCAATTGCAAATGCCCTGAATCATATTTATTCCATAACCTACTTCACCACATCCACACTTTACTGTTTTGCAAAACTCAGGTAGTCTTAAGTAAAGCTTCAAGCTTTTCCTTCCCCATTGTGTCCTGGTGCTTTAATGTATTTCTCAGGGACACCTCAGAACTTCAGGGCACTCCTAATGTCACGTGCAAAAGACCATGTCTCCTCAGAGCTGGAGCAGTTCAGGGTTCAGAGCACAGCTACAGGTAAGTGTTTCGTAGTGCAGCTGGTCTGAGCGTGTTTTCAATACATTTCTTATATCTGAAAACACACTAAGCAGCTCATAACCCCAGTTTAAGTGGTGTCAGCTCTCCAGCATTAACCTGGCAGCAACTCTGAAGCACAGTTTAAGATACACAGGAGCTTAATTGCAAATGCTGTCACTGCTGGTGAAAATGCTTATATGCAGATGGATCTCACAAGCAACATAAAGTGGATATTTAACAAAGGAGTAAGCAGAGGAGTTGAGTCCCGCTTGCTAAATCACACACTGTGACTGACACAAAATGTCCTGTCCAAGCAAAACATTTTTGAGGAGAGAGGAGATCTTTGGCAGGATTGCATTTGTTTTATTTTTAAATAAGCTATTTTTGCACTGTTTACTGATACGAACTAAAATGAACTCGGTTTCTATGTTTCTTAACCTCTTCTAATAAACACTGTGATAAAAGCAGCAAGGGTAAACCTTTGCCCTAACAGTGCCTTCCAGTTCTTAAATTTTGTCATGACTGTGTCTGTGGTATGGAGTCATTCCAAAGCTTTTCGCCTTATCCATTTACTACTTAAGTAAAAAGATAAGACCTATATAGTCAAGTTTACTGGTGTTTTCTCAAAAAGCACATTTTTTTTTTCAAAATAACATCTATAAAATTGATAGAAGAAAAACACATTTCAGCCTGATACTCTGTCTTACTGTGAGGGTTTCAGCCTGGGTTAATTTGGTCTTTCTCTACTCTGAGCTTTGTGTGAACAGTGTTGGCTGCCATCACTTATCCTGAAGACTTTCTTTTATGTGACTGATCTGTAATGGTACAAGGAGTGAGAAAATGCTGATTGTTGTGGGAGTAACACATGAGAGAAAAAAAATGTCTGTAGCTTTATAGGGAGGACAAATTTAGTTATTGACTAGAGATGTGGACCCAGATGAGATGACCCCATTAGAGATGTTGGCACCCGGATCCTGTCTGGGGATGACTGTGGTGGAGTGAGGAGGGTCAAGACCTTGTGCAGGCTTTAAAGTCATCGTAGACTGAAAATAGCACAATTCTTAATAAACAGTTTGAAAACTTTGTAGTTTGTGTATCCATGTTATTCCTCAATATGATTTTTGAGTTTTTGTTAAACAGAGGAGCTTGGGAAAGACGGGAAAGTTGTGCTCACCCTTAAATATTATAGGAGGGATCTTTGCTTTTTAATACACTGTCAACTTCTTGTTGCCTTGAACAGGAGAAGCAGCCTGTTCTACATTCATTATCAAGGTCACTTCAGTCATACACAGAGGCGAGACTTTTTTAAAACCTATTATTATTTCTTTCATAAAACAACTTGTAGTGATAGAAATCAGATCACACCAGTGGAGCAAAGGACTTCAGATGGACAGTGTGTCACGCAATGCGAGTTTGAGTTGCTCTTCAGTATAATGTTTCCCCTTAGACCTTTGCACAGCATTTCTGTCACGCATGTTCCTCTTTCAATCTCTGCTTTAAAAGCAGGTCTTTGTTTTCTTGTTTTCAATAACAAGATTTGCTGCGTGAGGGCTCCCTCGTAAACCAGCAGCGTTTTGGGAGGGAAACCATGGGTCCTTCCTGCTGTTTCTGTTGCAGGTGGTTCATATGTTGAACCAACACTTTCCCCCTTCATAAGTTAGTCTAATTATGGTTTTATTGACTGCTACCGTTTCAGTATGGGTAAAGATAGAGGACAATATGTTATTTTTCCACTTCTCCACAAATCCTTTTTATTTTAATTCTCCTTATTTATACTTATTTTCTGTGTGATGGCTGATATTGTAAACACAGTGATTATCCTAAAGCTTCCTCTTTTGGTAGTCACATTTACAGTTCTTTATTCACAAGCAGAAATTTCATTTCATTCTTCTGTGTGTGTCTTAGCTGTCCATAACATTTCATATTTCAGTGTTTTTGCTTAATTTTTTTTCTTTTCAGTTGAGTGTTTTTCATCCATTTTGTTTTTTGTCTTTGTTTTGTTCCCCATTCAGGAGCAATTATGTTTGCCTCTACATATTTTAGAAGAGAAGGGTTTGACACAGGTAGCTGTGACTGTCCAGGCGCTCCTGGAGCTGGCGCCCCCAAAGCAGCAGCAACTTCACCACTTGTCTGCTGTGTAGAGACCTCCAGGACCTTTTGGGTTACCTTGGCTAAGCAGAAGGACGTGAAGACTTTGCTGCCCATGCAGTGCATCCAAACACACAGAGCTCTGTTCTAAGGAAATGAGTTTCCGTGATTCCTGACAGGAATGTTTTGCTTCATTTCTCCACTTTTTTTGGAGATCACAACAGTTTCCAATAACAGGAGGCTTTTCTTATCAATAATTTTTGCCCCTTCTAAAACAAAGCTTATTGTGAGGAGGGCAGGGAGTTCCACTGGATGATGGTTGGAGCCAACTGCAGAAACATGGGTCCTTAGATTGAAGACATTGGTGTACAGTTTGGAAAATGAGATGATTCCTAAGAGGATTCATTTATTAGCAGGATGGTTTGCAGTGAGCACAGGGGGAACAGGAGTTGTTTTCCTTCCCCACAGGGTTCAAAGAAGGGGAGGTTTTTTTGCCTCTGAAAAACACCAGCTCTTTCCATTACAATAACGCATAAGCGTTAAGGTTGCATTGCAGGGGGTTTCATCATGCCACTATAGCCTATGTGGGCATGTCCTCAGTGTTTGAACTCTGAATAAAAATAACTGATCTGCGCTTCCCCCACCCTCATCCCCAAGGGAAAAAATTACTGCAGGTATCTTCACCAGAAACACATGTGGAACAGGACAGTTCCACTGTACTGAACACATCAGCATTCCTGCTGGGTTTACTTTTTGTTTGGGTTTTAATATGTCTTGAGTAACTTCTCCAGCATCAGTGGAGGAAACCTCCCTTCTACCTCCTCTCACCTCCCCTTCCAATCACATAAGGACACATTTAGTTGCTGAACGGTTTTGTCAAGGATGACTAAATGTCATCAATAATCATGTACCTGTTTTCACTGCAGTGCAAAGAGTTGCTCCCTGCTGTGCTAATCTTAGAAAGCCCTTATTAAATAGAACTTCTAGCAGGGCTGGAGCCTCCTGTGCAGTCATGCTAACACTGGTGAGTGTCCCCGCTGCTGAAAAATGAATGATTTTGAGAGCATAATTACTGAATTGCCACAGGTAGGTTGCACATTTTCCAAGCAGGGACCTGTTGCAAAAGGTAGGTTTGGCAGGGCTTTAAAAAAAGCCTTTTCCTCACTGGTGTTGAGAGAGATGTACACGTTTCACAGAAGTACCACAACTTCACTCTTGCTTCCTTATGCCAAAGCAGATACTGAAAATACGGGAATGGCAGCAACTCCAGCCAAGTTTGGCATTTTACTTTAAAGTCAACCTGCAAAACAAGGACTAGTTTTCTGTGTGTTGGTCCCAAGGACTAGGCCAGGCTTATTTCCACATTGGTAACGATTTTTCTTCCTCCCAAAGACCTTGCAGAATGCAGCTCTCTATCCATGCAGTTCCTCTGTTAGCTTCTGGCCTGTTTAAAATACCCCAGAATATTACGCTGCAAGTACCATGTAGTGCATGGGGCTGAGAGCAGCCTGAAGCACTGGGGTAGTCCCTCATGTGACGTATTTGAACCAGGATTTACCAAGAGGATTTCGTGGGGATGAAGGAAGGAGAAGACATGGGAAAACGCTGCCTAAAGTCACCTTTGCCGAGGTTATCCTGCCTCTGGAGCACTGACAGAGACTGGTCTTAGCTGGACTTTTTTTTTTCCCCCATTTTGATTTGCCATTTTTGAAGTTTTTCTTCATGTAATTCTTTACATGAAGGTCCAGTGCAGTGACTGCTGTATCCTGTATTTCATATAGTGATTCCAGCTGCCTCTCATTGGCATTGGCTGGTCACGTTGCAAGGCCAAAAGAGCAGGTGAAGGGTGTTCAGAGCTGTGCATTTGAAAAAGAGACACATTATTTCCACAGTGGGAAAGCGGGTTGTCACGAACTCCTCAAACCCTGTATGTGCCAATGACTTGGAATAGAGGGGAGGAAAGCGACTCCATACAGATGTGCTTTCCTCCCTAGGTATGTTCTGCATTCACTGAATTTCACATGCAAACGTTGCTGGTAGCGCACGGGGGATCACGTAAACGTGTAAAGCAGGAGCTGCTGCGGGAGGGAAGGCTCCGGCTCTCCCGAGCAGCAGTGCAGACCAGACCGTGCGTTCCTGCTGCACTGGCGCCTGGCCTAGAAAAGGCCACTGCATTTATCATAGTTTCCAACATCAGGTCGTTTGTATGAAACCTGGGCTTGCGGCTTCAGAAGCACCTCTGTGTTGAACTACTTCAATGTATCCGTTTAGGAAAACGGTTCCCGTGTAGATTTGCAGGGAGCTGCTGTTTACTGCAGCCCAGCTCCCAGCACCTATAGCAAGTGAGACGTAGCAGTATTCAGGTGGGTGGAAGCTTCATGTTTCATTAACACCCATTTTTAGGAATTAATGCGGTGGGTGGGAAGTTGAATCTGGGCTTCAAGAATGTCACTTATTACCAAGTATCACTTAGGTTGTTCCGAGCGTCCGCGCACTCTGGCAGTTTCTGATGTATGGTGGTCGTGTTGCTTTCACTTCTATAATCTTGTATTTTCATGCAAAAGCTTCACTAGATGTTTAAAACAAAAATCCAAGCCTTAAAGTTTCATCACATGGTTTATTTAATGTATTACACCAAAAACCACTCCAGTTCTCTTTTGCAATGAAATGGGTTGGGATTTATGTGGGGAATTGATGTGCAATGTTTGTTGTATCCGGTGAAAAGAATATTTTAAAGAGCACGTATAAAATTGTATTTTGTGAGCTGATGCAAGAGGCAGTTTGTCTTTCCTTTCTGGGGCATTCGTGTTGGAGGGTGTAGGAGGAATCCAGGCAAGCGGCTGGTGCTGGTATTTATAGAGTAGCTCCAACGTGTCACGATCCCTCCTCAAAGGAAGTCCAGCACCAAACGGCATCTGAGGCTCCGCAGTGTCACGGACTGGAAATCCGCAGCACCGGCGCTCGGGGGTCCTTGGGAGCACCGAAAAGATCAGGTCAAAACAGTGGGGATTTGGTGCTCCCCCTTGTGAAGGGGGAAGCTTTTGCTGAGGCCTCTGCCTTGGTGGCCTGGTTAAAATAAATCTGAAACAACTTTCCGCAGTACCGAGAACATCTCTGTTGTTCTCCATAGTGACATGGCGAGTGGTATTTTTAGCCTTTATGACTATAAATGGTTCTTTGAAAACTGTTTTTAGAAACAGAGGACTTTCAAGGACATCGAAAACAATCTTTTGTATAGATATTGTGGTGTTTTACGAAGTGTTCTAATTTTGTTATTTCTGAAAACGGTGTAAACGTGTAATTAATAGAGTAAAGGATTTTAAAGCTTCATCCCATGCTGTATGTCTGTAAATACATTCCGTAATTTCTAAGTCTGTTAAGTATAAATATGTCTGAAATTTGTATACTTTATTTTAAATTGCCTGTATTCTGCCAGTAGTGTGAACTCCTAGCACATGGATAATATAAAAGAAAACCAGAGGTAATTTGAAATAAAGTTTTAAAGCCTACGTTAATTACAGTTTCTCCCGGCTGTTTTTCTGCGGATGGTGAATGTCCTGCCCCGCATGCCGGGTCTCCGTCTCAGTGACGCACCTGACGGCTCATGGACCTGGCTCTTTCTCTGGTTTTCTTAGCTAAGTGGGATCCAAATCCCGATGTTTTCATGTGCATTCTGCAGGTGCTTCAGGCTTTCTTCGTAACCCCGTGAGCGGTGCAGCCTCCCTTTAGACCCGGGCTGTTGGTTGCTGCCAGTGCTGGTAGCCCTCCCAGTTCTCGTGTTTTGCTTGGGCTCAGTCCATGCCGTTTGCCCCCCTGCTTCATGCCCTGTGGCGTTCAAAAGCTTTGCCCTTCCTCGTCCAAATGCTTGTTCCTCTTTTCTTGCCATGCTTCAGATTACATCTTTTTGGTTTATTACTCTTGGGTGTGTGCCTAGAATTTATGATATAAAGAGTGGAGATTTGCTGCTCCTCTGTTTGCTCTCTGAAGAGTTAAAGATCAAAATTCATTCCCCCCGCAGCAGGTCACCTGCTGACACCTACAACCACCTAGGGCCCAGGTTAATCATATATAAAACACATCCAAAAAAAAAAAGAAAAAGCATTAGCGGAGAGAAAGAGTTAAAAGGAGGGAAGTTAAAAAGCGGTTGCTGCGGCGCCTGCTGCAACACGACGTGTGGCGTCAACTTGGCTCCTGCGAGCAGCAGCCTGGATAATCCCCGTTGTTCCCGCAACGTGGGACCATGAAAACCAGCGCGTGTGCTTTGTGCCCTGGTGTCAGCGCTCTGCACGGGCTGCTCTGGGCTGACCCGCGTCACTCCTGGGCAGGAGGCTCCTCACCCCAGCTCGTCTAACGTGTCTGACACCTCAGGCCTCCCCTGCTGCTCGGAGCAGCGCGGCCGGAGCGGGAGGGCCACGGAGCTGGGGCCGGATTGCGCCCGGGAAGGGCAGCGTTCCTGGGCAGACGTCTGGGCGCTGTTTGCTTCCCTCTGCCTCGGTGCAGCTCCCTTTACTGCTAGGGAAATAGTGTCCTGCAGCACTAAATTGTGTCACCCTCTCCCGAGTTTGCAGAAGCTTCACCTTAACAGCATCTTCATTATCAGAGTTCCTCAGAACAGCCCCAGCTCTGTTATGTGCTTTTATTTTGTCCCATCAGACACACAGACCACAGCCCGCACTTCCAAGCCTCGGAGCACCCCTGGGGCCAGGTCTCTTTGTTCATCGCTTCTTTTTCTTTATTTTGTATTTGTCCTTTTTCCCTTTTCCCTTCTCCTTTGGCTGCTGCTTCTCTAGAGTCTCCTTGAGGTCCTTGTAGCAGCCCAGGTTTCTGCGGACCATCGTGCCTCTCCACCAGGCCTGCAGCTGTGAGGAGACAGAAAGGAGGTCTCAGGCAGCGCTGCTCGCTCAGGCCTGCGCTCGCCCTCCCCAGGCAGCTGCTGGCCTCGCAGCAGCAGAGGGGGACAGGCCTTATCCGTCCCTTGCCGCTCACCCCACACCGGCCACTTTCTCAGGGTATTTTCTAACCTGTGGTGAAGATACCCGACGCCAGACTGCTGCTGGGGCACCACTGCCCGCTTTGCTCCCTTTACCTTCAGGAGGCTCCTCAGCTCCAGCGCGTCCTGCTCGAGTTGTCTCCTGGCAGCCTCCTTCTCCACCCGGTCGCTGATGATGACCTCCTCAAACATCTGGCACTGGAAGGCAGCGCGGGGGGCTCAGCGGACGCTTCCCCGGGGCTCTGCCCCCCCCCCAGGCAGCTGAAGGGCAAAGCACAGACCTCGGGCCTTCCCCCCACCTCCTGCCCTTCATCTTTCCTCAATCCAGGTGGCCGGTGCTGCTCCTTACCCCGTCACTCAGCGTCCCGAGGCAGCGAGAGCTGCTGCCAAACAACCCGTGTGGCCGGGCTCTAACCAGCGCTCCGAGGCGGTGCTGGGACACGGTGTCCCAGCTGCTCAGGCAGCAGATGGTGGTGGGAGCCTCCTCGCCCCCAGGCCAAAGGTAGGGAACACTCGGACACGAAGGTGACGAAGGTGACGCTGCAGGGGGGAGACATGAGCCCCAGGCAGGGAGAAGTCTAACTCTCCCCCAGCATCTCCGGCACAGTGTCCATATGGCCTAATTACACGGGGACTCCTGTTTTTCTCAGCACTTGTTTCTGCCCTGCGCTGCGGCTCTGCAGGGCCTGCGTTGCTGTGATTGAAGCCAGGCAGAAACTGGTGTGGGCAGGAAACCCTGTAATCTGCATCAGCTCCCTGAGAGCAGATCCCTGCAGAGCTGGGAACACGGGCGGCTGGGAGCGGTGAGCCCGGCCCCTCCAGCAGCAGCGCCTGTTTAGATGCCCATTAGTCCCCACGCACAGCCCGGGAGAGCTGCAGGGAAACCTAGGAAAGCGTCACCGTCCTTCCTTGATACTGCAGGTAGCAAGCGGAAGAGTCCCAATCAGTGACCGCTACCCCAGTCCTCACTATGTGCTCCTACACTGCTAGGATATTGAAATATCCTTTTTCCCCCATGGTCCTGGATGTTAGCTGGATGAAGAGAAGGAGGGTAGGAATAAAACAGTTTTGCATGGCTGAGCGCTGAGACGCTGCTGAGGTCTCACCTCGCTGGCCAGTCTCTGCAGCGTTTCCAGGTTGCTCGCCTTCGATTCCTTTAGGGTGTTCAGTTCTTGGTCTTTAGCTTCTGTGTCCTTTTCATACTTGTCCATCCAGTATTCCAGCTTCTCCTCCACCTTCTGCTCAGGGACAGAGGAGCTCAGCATGGAGCAGGGAAGGTCCCAGGGAAAGGTGCACTGGTGCTACCTGCCCTGGTTTCAGGGTGGTGTGAGCAGGTTGCACCTTAATGGTTCCTCCTAAGCCTCGAAAGGATCAAAGCCCTAGGACTATGGCTGAGGTAGTGATGGGCTGCAGAGCCCTCGCTGGGGTCTCCTGGGGAGCCAAAGCACTGGCGTGGGATGGAGAGCGCGTTGGGCTTTCAGAGTGGCAGGAAGAATGGTGAAATATCGGGTCGGTTTTGTGCACAGGCAATGAACAACAACTAGTGCAATAAACAACAACTGGAAGCCATTCTGTGTGTGTGTGTGTTGGGAAAGAGCTTAGGAAGGTATTTTGACAGTGAGGAAACTTTGCATGACTCCCTGGCCACTTTATGAATTAAATTAAACACCCCAGGACTAAGGCACTAGGGACTGTGAACTTGGCTTTGTCTCAGCTCTGATAGGAGAGTGTTTCCACAACAGCCACGTGGAAGATTTCCTCCCGTTTGTCCATTACTTCTCCGTAGTAACAAGCGTGATTGCTTGCATGGAAAAATAATCTGAGGAAAAGTATCAGTGTCATTGCAATGTAACAGCTGGTAACACAAGAGAGATGGGGGACATGGTCCTCCTCTTCTCTAAGGGCTACTACAAGGCCCAGGTGCTGTTTGAGGATGGAGGGGTGGTAGTTAGCCTTTGGGCAGAGTCAAAAAAATGAGCTTGGAAAATCCCATGACTGAAACTCTGATCACAGTAAAGCTCTAGGATATGGAGAACGCTGTTCTGAAGATACAGCATATTTTTTGCTCTTAAATTTCATTTTAAATCATGCTGCTCTTACTAAATTTCACGCTGGCAGTGATATGAGATATTCTGCAGCAGTACAAACTTTCTTTCAGTCACATGTTTTGTGAGATGCTTACTGGTATTACAGAATTTGCTGCTCTTCAATGACAGGAAAACAGCCTGAACCTTTGGATCGACAGCACAAAGTCATGCTCGGTTGTTTGTAGCTGAAGTCAGAGGGAGTAACTGTGACTCGGCAAGTGTGCAGCCCTGGTTCCTTCCCAGATTAAAACAGGGCAATGTTGGGTGGGCAGATTCTGTCCCTTCCTTCTTAATGCCCCCTGTATTCAACACTTGGGTGAAGCTGTTGCCTTAACTTTGTGCAGCAACCCCTGAGTCCCTGGCAGTTCCAGCTATTGCAAAGGAAGCACTAACCAAAATCCCCATTATTGGAATACCTCCATCTGGGGGAGGGAAAATCCAGAACACTTGACTAAGCAAAACTAATTGCTATATGATTTATAATCTAAAGGAAACATATTCAAGGTAGCCCAAACTGGAGTGTTAGTTAGGAGCTAAGAGGGCAAGTAGTCATTCTAATAGCTGCAATCATGAACCTAGCAGGTTTGATGGAGCATTAGCTGCTTTTCTTTAGACACTAATTGATGATGTGATTTGTATTGGTGGCAGTTTTAAGCAGGGAAATAGGGGTACGTACCATCTGCTGCTGCCTGAGGAAGTTCTCAATCTCCACGTGGACTCGGATCTCCTCGTCCGTCCTGCTCCTCAGCCTCTGCGGCAGAGCACGTCAGCGACAGCGTCACTGCGGGCCCCCAGCGGCGCGTGGCCCTCGGGCAGGCCAGGCACCTTCCTCGGGCACAAAATGACTCCCTGCCCCTGGCCCATCCTGGAAAAGGGCCAGCTAGATCAGACCTTGATCGGTCCAAAAAGGACTTGTGCGAAAACAGGCAAGTTTTCTAGCCCACCTTGGGGCTACACAAACAGCTCTGCTGGCATCATGTGCTGGGCAGTTCTGGGAACTGGGGCTGCTTATGCTGCTTCAGAAACAGTCTTGTGAGTTCAGCCTTTGGACACGGTTACACGAAAGTTTCTTTTGACAACTGCATTAGTTTAAGCAGTCCCTGCCTGCAGCCCCCGTCTCCTGCAGCGCTGCCTGCGTCGGGGCAGCTGTTTGCAGAGCCCCACAGAGAAGCAGCTGAGGGGAGAGGGGTTGTTATTTCTAACCTGGACGAGCTTCCTGAGACAGGTCAAACAGCTGCACTGGTGACTGAGGGACAACAGAAAGGGCATCTGGGGACGGAGGGAGGGCTCGGGCTGCTTATCTCAGCACTGCCAGTAGGTAACTAAATGTACCTGAAATGCTCATAATTCACATAAATGCAAGGGATAGGAAATGGCCCCACCATCCTGCTTCCTGCCCTGCCACTTCCCACTGGGAAGTTTTAAATGGAAGTGGAGCATGAGTTTTCGTTATAAAAACAAACAAACAAACAAAAAAGAATAGCAAGAAAACCTTCATATAAAAAAAATGGATCACTTTAAATCAACCTTTAAACGACCAACAAAAAAAGCAGAATCCTGGGTCATTTTTCCTGTTTGGGGACTGCTTACCGCAGTCTCCTTGCTCAGGTCATTCTCTGCATGGCTGCACTTCTTCTGGGTTTGCTGGACCTGCAGCTCTGTGTTTTTCCTCACATAGCTGCTCTCCATGTCTGTTTTGGCCTTCATCTCTTGGAGCTGGTCACTGAGGAAGGCAATTATATTATCCCGTTCCTAATGGAGGAGACAGAAGAAGCACAAAAGCAGCTCTGGAGCCTGAGCCCAGCTCACCTTTCCACATTCTCTCTGCTCCCTGATAAGCTCATCTGGAAGAGTCAAAGGATGTAGACTTCACACTTGCCCTGAGAAAGCAACAAACCCATCAGTGAGGAGTGACGGCCTCTGAAAAAAGAGGGAGTGAGGAAGAGAGTGATACACGAAACCAGACTTTCTCACCTCAGGTCCAGGAACAGATGTAAAGTTGTGCTTAATATTAAATAAATAAAAACATGGGAGTAGTGCCACCTCTTGCACTGGGCTGTCTCTTCAGCTCAGGCTTGTAATGAGCATCTGTAACAGGAAGGTAAAGCCTCAGTCCTGGGTATGTCCAGGTTTGATTTCCAGGAATATGCTCCATGCTTTGGATTTGTTTTTCCTAGTTATGCACCAACTGTATAAGCACAAACTTAGGAACAGGTGATCATCTGATCTCAACTTGCTCATATGTGTAAATTGTTCTTATCTGAAATTTTATGGGGTAGATAATGCCCATTTCGCTACAAAGACCTGCCCCCAGTGCCAGCAAGGAGCGAGGAGGGAAAGTGGAAGCTGGCTCTGCACCTCTCCTGCCCCTTGTTTGCAACCGTGCTGAGGTTTCCCAGCACATTCCCAGCCCCAGGAGCAACCCCACAGTCCCGAGGGTCTCTTTGTCACGCTCTTTTGCAGGAAGCAAAATGCATTTGCTTTTTTTAGGGTTGTTTTGTTTACTCCTGTTTAATTAATTTCTTTGAGTAACGGAGAAAAGGTAATCTAGGACTGGAACTGTGAGGAACGAAACGAAAAACTGACCAGACTTTGCATTAGGAGTTAGAAGGGCCCCAAGCTCCCTGTGCAGTTATGCCAGCCCCATCCTAACGCACGTGCTCTGCCTCCCGGTGCCGCCGCCTCGGACTCTCCCTTCCAGCCCGGCGCTCTGCTCTCCTGCTTGATGCTCATCAGCTGAAGATGAAATACCAAAGTGCTGGCATTTAAATGTTTTGAAGCCCACATATCTTGTCTCTTGAAGCACCCTTGCATTCCTTAGCTGTGTAAACATGGAAAAATGCCACAGGAGAAAGCCAGCTCAATAGTGCTGTGTTGAAAAGCCAATGCAGCATGACTCATTTGGAGAAGTTTCCTTTTAAGAAGAGTTTGGAGTAGCTGAAAGGAAAATCCTTCCCTCTGCACCCCTTTTCGGACGTAGTTAGGAAGATCAAAACGTATTTACAAGACTCAGGACAACCATGGCCCTTGGCTCAGGTTGTTTTGTGGGTTAAAAAGTTGGGTTTTGTGGGTTAAAGGCATCCACATTTTTTGAAGGTTTCCAAGATCAGATATTATTTTACAATCCTAACATCATATGACTGCAGACAAACTGCAGACATGACTTATTGATGCCCCGTTTCTCTGGTTGTCTGGTAATGGCCTGTTTTTTCCCTTGGTAGGTGGGGGCTTTGGAAGGGAGCCCAGCTTCCTGCGTGGTGGTGGAGACTCCTCTTAAACGAGCTGGCCCAAACCAGGGAGATGTTCACGAAATCCACTGCATTTCGGTGGCGCTGAGGCTCAACACAGCCAAGCGCTCTCACTCTCAGCCTGCTGCTGCTGTCCGCAAGGATGGGAGAACAGGTCAGAAAACAAGTGTTCAACCCAACCTACCACATCCTCGTGGATGAGAGGGGTGGGACAGAGCATGAAAACTTCACTGGGTTGTTTTCTTTCTTGTTTCACATTTTGATAAAGTAGAGGGGAAAGTACTTTCAGCTACAGAGGCTGGGCTGCAGCTGGGACAGGAGCCCCTCTGCCCTGTCTCTGCTCTGCTCCGTGCACATCTGCGCTTCGCACTTGGTCTGTGCTCCTGCAGAACAGCCTCGTTGGAAGCAGCGAGTCTGGGTCCTGGTTGCACAAGACGAAACAGCCGGGACACGACATGCAAAGCCCCACGGGTGGTTTATGGAAACCCACTGCACTTGGAGAGGGAAAGCCAGCTGCAGGCAAGGATGGGAGCAGCTGCTGCAGCTCAGCTGATGGAGCTGCAGAACTTGGGCACATGTGATACTGGGTTGCTGGTAATAAATAGAGCTGCCACCCATGGTCTGTGGGTATCTTCTGTGGAGTAAGCTGGTTCTTGGATGTAGGAAAATGAGCTTGTGTTTATTCCTTCTGGCTTATCATAGCAGAAGGGCCAATCAGGGGCAGAGTGTGTTTTCACAGTTAATGAGATAAGCATTTGGATTGCTTCTTTGGGATGGTTTCAGCTTTGAATCTGCCCAACCAAGGATGGAAAGTTGTGCAGTGTGTGTGTTAAAAATGATCCCAGGACTGGCAGAAGCCAAGACTGAAGCCCAGGAAAGACACCAGGAGCAGCCTGCTCTGGAGCAGGTGAGCAAGCTTGGCCTCGTGGGCCCCTCTGCTCAGGGGTTTCCCTGCTGCTGCTGTTGGGTGCCATGGGATGCAGCTGGATGTTTGGCTGCAAAAGCAGTGGCACATGCTTGGGGAGGGCATGCCCCCTTGGGTGTTTTAAATTACTGAGATTTCACTCTCTTACAAGTGCAACTTAGATCTCTTAGCCCTTCTACAGCAAATAATATTTATGGCTGCTTAAAATGCAGTTGGTTACAAAACTAGCAAGCAGGTGCCCTGTTTAAGGCTAGTGAGCTGCCAGGGGACAGAGGGGGACCCTGGGCACCGTGACTGGTGACAGAATTGTCCCCTTCAGCATGCTGAGCTGTCACCCAAGTGCTCAGGTTGTGCTTGGCTATAATAATGAGTGCAGAATTATTGCTTTAAGGAATTATAAACTCTTATGACAAAGCCAGTGTGGTGAAGTTCTAGATTATTTCTTGTTTTTAAAAATAAATAAATAATGTCCAGACTGAGAAATTAAATTGAAGCAACTGTTACTCTGTGAGATGGGCTAAAAGGCTATGGTCCCAAAAAGTAAAACTATAGAAGACAGAGCCTTCAAGGGGGCTGTTCCCACAGTATGAAGCTCCCGGGATGGCAGGTTTGCCATTCCCCACGCTTCTGCCGTGGGTGCCAGACACATCCCCAGCGTGGGCATGCGGCAGCCTATGGGGGTAGGTGTTGAAAAAGCTCCCTATGCCTCATCACTGCACACACCTGGGCCCCTGCAGGGCCTGAGACAAACACATCGCCCTGGCAGCACCACGGAAGGGCACAGGGGAGCTGGGTGGGTTGTAAGAGCTCATAGGGAGTAGAAGCTCCATTTCCATCCTTTTTCCCTGTACCTTGGTATACTCTTCTGGTTTTCTGTCCTGTATGTAGCCTGCAAAGCTACCGACTGTAAAATGATACCGTAACTTGCATATATATGTGGTATGAGTATACCACCAAACCTATAGGAGCTACACAGCTTCTGGTTTAATATAAGAGACTTTTTTATGTTCACCTATATAATTTTGCTTGCTCAGGAACCTAAAAGAATCTTGTACCAGCTAGAAAATGAGCTGCAAAAAGAAGCCATGCAGTCAAATTAGAGCTACCAGCCGACACTCCAGGACACATGGAAGGGAAACAACAAAACCAACCAGCCTGTTAATTTCAGCACCTTCAGAGAGATCAGTGTTATCCAAAAGGAAAGAAAACAAAATAAATACAAACATTTGGCATTTGAGTTTCACTAGAAAGAGGAGAAAAAATGAGCTGAGCTGGTGAATACAGCAGTAATTAGTTTTGCCTTATTAGTTTGCAAGGCTGAATATACAAACATACAAGCAACATGGGTGAAACAATGACCATGTTTCTCTGGTTCTGTGATGAGATTTACTTGCTTTTGTTTCCTCCTCTAGTAGACTGGAGACAACCATGTAGGTTTTTGTCTAAAGGTCTGTATATAATTGTTGTTCAAGGTTCTCCAAAATGAGCAAACTTTGGTTTGGTTTTTAATTAGTTGGCAAGGTGCCAAAACACGCAAGTAAAACTGCCTCTGGGACAATCCCATATGAAAGGAATAGAAATTATTCTCCTTTGGAAGACACAGAGAGACACCATTATTTTTTGGCACAGGAGGAAAGCAATACTTGAAAGTAGTCCTGCCTTTGATTTGTTATCAAAGCTGAAACTATAAGAAAGCCCAGAGAAGGCCTTTTCACCTGGAAACATTAAAAAAAAAAATACCCCATATGAATGCAGATCTCACTTGATGAAGCAAAAAACAGGGATCAAATTAGCAGAAGGTGCTAAAAAGAAGAGAGAAAAGAACAACTCTGTTTGGAGCTCATGTATCTTCCTATAACTGTGGTGTGACATGGTAGTCGGGTCATTACAGCCTCTAGCACGGCAGCCCCTGGAAAGGTATTAAAACAGGACCAAAAACAGGTGGTTGCATATGCTGGATGCAGAGATAATTTTGGGAACCCTGCACGAATGGAGAGCAGCCTCTTCCCGCTCCTTGGCCTGGGGAGCGGGAGGCCAGGGCTGCCCCTTAGGGTTGTGCTGTGCACAGGAAGCCTCCCTGGCATCTGACTGAGAGGGGACAACATGCACAAGCAAAGGGACAAAACACAGTCTCTGAGTTTGACAAACTGTTCAGCTTGTTTCATTTAACTGCTGCACAGAGGTTAAGGAACTTCTGTTTTGTCCTATAGGGCCTATAAAGAGGATCCCATCCCATTTCCATTGGCAGTAGGTACGTAGAAGTTGAGGTACATATACAATTCTCCTTTTCAGTCCTGGCTTTGACCTGTACATCTTTTAGATGTTTTGCCAAGCTCAAAATGTTCAAATCTCTAATAAAAATCCTTTAGCTTTCATTTCTCTTTCAGCTCCCACAACTGCTCTTTCTTGGTTTATCTCCTAACTCGCCAACTTTATCTTGCCTTCAATGACTTTTATTTTCCTTATCTGTTAATGTACAGTTATCCTCCAGGGTTCCTTCCACCCTGCTACAATTCCTGCTATATTTTATGCATTTCCACAACTCCACTAGTAGAAGATGACTGACCTAAACCTGTTTTTGCATTCTGTGCATTCCTGTTTTCTTCTCTGCTATTCTAGTGTCTCTTCTGCAGTTCTGGTGTTTATTCAGTTTTAGATATCTGCATATGTTTCCAGTGCCAGTAGATCTTTTCCCTTCTTACAACCATCCTGTTATTTAAACTTTCCACTACACTTGCATCCCGGCTGCCAACACAAAACCTTCATCTTCTATAAACTGTATTTCACCGGCAT
Source organism: Tinamus guttatus (assembly GCF_000705375.1). The sequence goes on along the minus strand of NW_010588962.1, from coordinate 288,806 downwards.
ATCAGTGACTTAAAATTCCTCTTTGAAGCCAACTATATTCTGGCTTGACTACTGTCTGCTCTTTTATCCAAAGACAAAGTTCAGTGATGCCAGTTCTTTCTGCTGATGTCCTTGCTCTCCTCTTAATCACTACTGAATCAAGTGTTCTATTTCTGTTCCTTCTTTCAAGCCTTGTGTACTCTGGACCTGCCCTTCTTTTGCATGATTTTTATCATACACTCCTCCCTGTCTCAGCAGGGCCAAGCTGACTTCTGTTTCCATACAGAGCTGGGGTGCTTGTGCTCTGAAGCACATGCATGCAGGAGTCTGAGCTGTCTGGTAAGCAGCAAATGGACTAAGGACTTGCCATTCAATTGATTTGCTCTTGTGCAGCAAGTCTGACCTGTCTAGCATGACCCAGATTTACTGTGCATACATAGACCACTTCCACAGTGCAGACAGAAGGGCTGAAGCTTTCCAGAAAGATAAAGTTTACACTGTATGTGCAGCAACACTGCTCTGCTCTTGTGGAGAGCTCCTGTGTTTGGGGGTCTGTAAAAATATATGAAAATCATGAATTTTTCTCTAGACAAAATTTCCAGACAGAAAAATACAGCCTGACCCTATTCCAGCTCTGTCATTTTATTTCTTTCTCACTCTCTCATCTTCACACTTTTTTTCTGTGGGGGTTTCATATCTATATCCATAAGCCTCACAGTATCCTAGATACTGCTATCTATAGCTAACCTCTTCCTTTCTGACTGCAGACGTAGCAGCCCTCATGCCAGGGCTGTGCCACTCCCTGCTGAGTATCCTGATTCCAAATGAGAGAGCTTTGAGCTCACACTTTGAGCTCCCAGCTGTAAACCAGGGCTCTTAAAGTCATTAACAAGCATATTCAGAACACAGGTATTTATTGTGGTGGTTCTGCTTCTATTTTCCTACATGATGGATTGTTTATATCCCACATGTCCTCTCATCTGGGTGCTAGTTGTAGGCAGCAGGGGGAAGCTTACAAACATGCTTCCCCTCCGGCTTGCTGCCCCATGTTAAACAATCTCACCTGAAGTTCCATTTCTGTTTCTTTCTTGACATCTTGCAGCTGTTGCTGGAGTGACTTTATCTCCTTCTTTCCTTCCTCCTCCCTGAAGGAAAATGGGAAAAAGAATCAATGTGAAGAGAGCAAGAAAGACAAGAGCTTGTTGCTTAGGGAACTTCTGGTCTCCATGCTACACCTCGCTGAACTCTACTACACTTATCTGCTTACCCTGAGAGTTTGTTACAGCTGAACTAAAACAGTGCACACAAAAATTTGGCCTGCTTCTTAGGAACAACACAGGACAAGTCACTTCCCATGGCTTGGTAGCAAAACAAAAGTCACTAATCTCTTCAGTCTGAGCCATATGGGGGCAGCACATCTGGAAGACAGAAACTGAGATTCCTCATGAAAGCTGGTGACTTGGTAAGTAAATTCAGAAAGAACTGGTGCAGAGACTGAGCAAAGAAGATGGGATTGAAAGGCAGAATGAACCAGAAACCAGGGGATGTTCTTCTTGCACACGTGGAGTAGACTTGAGGATGATGCGCTTCCTATAGAAGCGAGGGACATTGTTATAGTTGATCATAAAGTGATTATTAGGTGACAGTTCATATATTCCAGGCAAAAATCCCTCAGATTCTCTGCAGAAGAATGCCTAATCAGCAGATAGTGCTAAACTGTGTAAGCTCTATTATCTGTATGGAGAATGTTGGGGTGTTTTTTTTCACTTACAGCAAACTTAAATTTTGCACAGATTAAAAAAATCTCTGGCTCAAATTCTCAGATCTATCAAGGGATATGACTGAAGCACAGGCCAAAAGCTACCAAGATATTTACCTATTTAAAAGTAATTTGCTGCAAGAATGTTCTAGGTCTGCTATTTTCTTATTTTACTTTCACTGTTTTGTTTTTTTATTAAACTTTTATGCTTATGTTTTGGTCTGAAGCTTACAGTACCCATATCCTTTGATGGATCTGAGAATTTTAAACTGACTGTTTGGGATTTTCTAAATTATATGGATGTTCTAACATTGGAGTCGTTCCACAGGAAGCCCTGGTGCAGACAGGCAAAGAGGTGCTTTCTCTTTACTTGAAACTGAAGTAGGTTGGATTTGTGCAAATCATGTCATGCAGCAGCTTTGCTGTCTACCCTAAAGGATGGGCCTGGACTGCTATATAGAACAAAGTAGCTTTAAAATGGTAAAAGGTACCTCTCTGATGGTTCCTATTTCTTCTGACATGGCAGGGATCGAACCAGAACTTCCCATGCCAAAAAAAAAAATCTAGTGCACAGAATTTTAGGCTAAGGAGTCCCTGCTTTGTAGTTCAGATTGTAAGAAATCTGTATCCTGTAAAATTGGGGATGAAAGAGAATCTATAGTGTGGTGGCTGGTGGATTAGTCTGAAATAAAACAACTGCCTTTTGTCACCATCTGTGACACTCCTCCCTGCCAGGGTAAAGCATGGCAGCATATGGGCCAGAGCAGAGAGCCTTGGGCATCACATAACCTGAAAAAAAAATATGTTGTTGGCCTTGGTTTGGATAAATTCTCTGCTGCTTTGGCTTTCACTGGGGATGGGATTTAAAGACCCAGGGACTCCTACATCACATGTTTTAGTTGATTTGGGGCTGGCATTTGCACTAATCTAAAGACCCAGGGACTCCTACATCACATTATATTTTAGTTGATTTGGCGCTGGCATTTGCACTAATGCAAACACTGGTGTCTACTGTGTTGAAAGCCCAGGCAATTCCTCTCTCAGGTCAATACCAGAACCATCAGTTATTTTTCCCTGAAGGGGAAAGAAATAACAATTTGTAAAGTAGTCAGAATAATTCAGTGTGTTCCGAGGAGTAATGGGATTTGGCTCTGAGCAATTAAGGAGGAAAGTACTGAACACAACTCTAACCTGATGAGGATGTCACGCAACTTGATCTTCTTTTCCTTCTCTCTCTCATTAGCTTCCGGTAAGCTATTAAATGTTCCTGATTCCTGCATCTTTGTCATAGTGCTTGTAATAACATCGCTCATGTACTGCCTGCCAGGAAGAACCAAAAGAAACACAACTGTAATTTTGTAATTAACTGTAAAAAAACGTAGCTGCACTGGGCGCAGTTTGAGGAAAAGGTAAAGGGGCACAAATACGTCCGTGCTGTGCCAGGCTGAGCTGCCACCAGGAGGAAGGGCTGCTGCTCTGCAATAATGGCAGCTACACGGATCTGGGAACGTGAGGGTAGGGGAGAAGGAATGGGAAGCAGATGAGACACTGCGATGCAGAGGAGTTTGTGTATGGAGTGGGTGCCAAAATACTCCAATTCAGCCCTGACCTGATCTTTACAAGTACACAGGCTTACTCAGCTTGTTGAATTTCTTGGTGCATATGCTATTTGTATTTTAGCTGCATTTTCCTCATTTCTGTGGGGATTTTCTTTAAGTCCCTTGTTGAAATAACATTAAAGGACAGAAGTCAGTATTCAGAAAAACATATGCTGCATGCTCAGCTCCCAGATCTGTAGTTTAAATGGAAGACTTCTGGTATTTCTATAAATCAGGGCACTAGATTAGAGGCAGAAATAAAATTTATTAAAGAAAGAAAGAAACTCTGAGGCCTTTATATACCTTATCCTACTCAGTAAAGGAAAATGGCTTTAGCTGCTATGTGAGCCCTACAGAGTAAGTGGATTCTGAACACAATGCTCAGATGCTGCTTCACAGCTCCGAGCATCTTCCACTAAACTCATCCTGTTTGTGCTTCACTCACCTGTCAGCCTGAATTTTTCTGAGGTTGTCTGCAGACATAACTCTGTGTTTCATGGTCCTTCTGAAAAGATGATGGGGACTTTCTGGATCCCCACTTTTCTGCAGCTGCTGCTTCAGTTCAGTGCTGTTCGGAGACTTGGAAGTGACTGTTTCCCCGCTCCCTTGCCTTGATGACACAAGCTCTTGATGCTTAACATCCAGCTCCTCCTGGGTCGCTGCAATTTCATTTTTTTCCTGTCTGTCAGTCTAAAATGGAAGAGACCTGCTTGCACACCGGGCAGTAGTAATAAACTCTTTGCAGTATTATGTGAGAGGAAGAAAAACCTGCATTAATAAACTTGAAAGAAACTCTACTAAGAGCAATTGATATAGTATATTACATTCTACAAAGAGTGGAAAAGCAGAAACAAATTATCTAGTTTAGCTTTAAGCACACAGTGTAAGCTTATTAAAGTTAATGGGATCAAAAGTCTTAAAGAGACAGGGCTAGAAAAGGCTTCAAAGGGTCAGTTTATCTGCCTCAAGAGATGCTCTCTCACACTGTGCCCTCCTGGTGCATCTGTCTAAAAATACTCAGAAAAACCTCAACCTGGAGACTGCCCCCACCCAAAAAAGCCCTGGAAAAGCAAAAGCTTGCTTTAAATCAATCAATTCCTTGCTTTTAGGAATGTCTCTGCTCTGTGTGCTATGAGTAAAGACACATTCTCTGGGGCACTAAAAGAGAAAGTCACCTTGCCCCCACACAGTCATCTCGCTCTGCGGTGCGTCAGCTTAGCTGACGGTTACGCTGCGGAAGCCAATTAACGCAGTCACTACCAGCCCCATCCTAGTTCACAGCTGCTCACTGCCACCCTGGCTGCTGGTGAAATGAATCAGAGAACTTGCTAAGCTGAAATGTTTTCCAGGAAAAAAAAATAAAAAAAAAAAAAGAGAGAGATTGAGAAAGGTTATTTTTTAGCTGTACCAGTTCTCAGGTCACCCCACAAGCACAGCAATGCCTGTTCTAACGTGGCACAGTCTGGATAACTGTGTACACTAGCAGCACCTCCAAGCAGGTAGCTGCCACGCCAGGCTGTGACCCTGGGACGGGTGGAGGCAGCACGCAGGGCGCTGTGAGGGGCTGCTGCAGCCAGGCTACCTTCTTAGATGGGCACGTTGGAATGGGATGAATCAGCCTCTGGAAGCGCCTGACTCACCAGTGGTAGAAGGGACTCTAGATGACGATACGCTTAATTCCTGGATGGTTAAATTTACATTAAATGAATCCCTTGCAAAGTATGCACAGACCAATGAAAACTCCATAAATAATTATATATATATATATATAAGGGATTTAACCAGTGTCCTGTTAATGGCTATGCTTAGAAAGAACTAATTTTGGCAAATAAACTGCTTGAATGCTCTGATAGATGCCTTATAATTTCTGAGCAAGTTTAAGACAGGCCATAAACTGGACTGACTGTAAAAAGTAGGGACTTAAACATGAATGATTATGAAATAAATACCCAATGGCAGGAGTATGCAAATTCCTAATGGTGCCTTTCAGCAGTCTCTTAGTTGCTTATCTTTTGCTAGTCTTCTGCCCCAAATTCAGCAGATGGAAACTGTCTTCTGGAGGAGGCACTTCATGAAGCAGTGTGCAAGAGTGCCAGATTTAGAAAGTTAATGAGGCACTGGCCAGCACTGTGACTAACTCTCTCAAAAATGTCATTAACTGAAATTTAAAATGTCAGTACATGAAATGCCAATCTATGAAAATGTCATCTCTGTTTGACTGACAGCTCCACAGGCATCCAAGTTGCTTTTGCAAATACATTGATAACAGTCAAATGTAAACAGAGGATGAGGGTGGAATGGCAAGCTGTAGAGCACTGGAGTTTGTATGTATCTCTCCTGAACCACATTTTGGCCTCTAATTTGTTTCCCTCTTGATTTTTTTATCTGCATTAAGGGCATAACTGTGGCTTATAGACTGTGAGAAATGTGTGTTTAAGGAAATGACTTGAAAACAAGAGTATCCGTGCCCAAATAGAAAAAGAAAAAATGTTTTTCTGTATCCTTTGAGTGTACTTTTAGTAGGCATGTCAACCCGAGATCGTGTATCTGCAGCAGAACAGCTCCTACC
>NW_010588962.1:266108-278290 GCF_000705375.1 Tinamus guttatus | reverse complement strand
GTGAGTGCCCGGGCCGCGCTCTTCCCGTCTCCTTGTGCTCAAACGGCCCTGGTTGTGTCCTCGTGCTTTAAATTTATGTTTTAAACTGGTTGGGTGCAGAGCAGGTTTCCTCATACTGTGGGAGGATGTTGTGACGCTCACTTTTTATTCATACACAAAGTGTAGATTATATATATGATGGAGGATTCGAAACTGAGTCTCTTTATTGTGATATATAGGGGCTTATTGATATGCATGTAGGACATGAGGCTGGGGAGCTCCCTTTGACATGAGGCCGAGGTGTTGATTTCCATAGAGACTGGTTCTGTTTTTATGTGATATATAGAGAGTCTGCCATGTAAATGCTTGAAGTGTTCAGGGCGTATTGTCATGCAAAAGTCGTTGGGACAGTAGAATATATAGCTTCTTCTGGGGATGGGGTGGCAGAACTGTGTTTCTGGCTGTCCCCAGAGACTAGTTAATTCCATTGAGGCTGCAAAGCTGAGTTAGAGTGAACACTGGTCAGTATCTTCTCCTTTAGCAGTCACTGTGATATAGGAGACTGTCCAGTTTGTGTAGCATATTAGAAATATGTACCCATCTCAGAAATACCTACCCATTGCTTTGCAAATTTGAAAATGTAGTGCACGCTAATGTTGAAGGACTTTGGTCCTAGCATGAAGCCTGTAGTGCAAGAAGTTTATAGCAGTTATGAAGTTCTTAAATGCTTCAAGCTCCAGGTACCTAAGTTTTCTCCGTTAACTGGCTTTAAGGATTTGTAGGAATCTTATCAAAATGAAACTATTTCCTTAACTAATTTTCTTCTAGTGTAGAAATAGTTTCCTCTGAAACAGCACCTTATTATTATTTTATTTTTTCATCCAATTCTCTGGAGTGATTTATAATTTGTCACTATTTTCAATGTCTTTTAGGTTGTGGTCCAAGGCCATTTTTGCTGGCTACAAACGTGGCCTCCGAAACCAGAGGGAGCACACTGCCCTTCTGAAAATTGAGGGGGTTTATGCCCGCCAGGAGACAGAATTTTACTTGGGCAAAAGATGTGCCTATGTATACAAAGCTAAAAAGTAAGTAGCTCTTCGCTGTTGTGATAAATCACCAAACTCTGATGCCATTTTTTGCAAATGCCAGAATCTGAGCAGGTTTTTCTTGCTGTGGTAAAAGTAAATTGAGATTAACTTTTCAAAAGACTGTCCATGGAGTATTTGGTAGAGTAGATCCCTGGTTGGTCTCAACTTAAAGGTTTTTTTGGTATTTTTCCTTTAAGTAACCTATGTGTCATTAAATTGGATCGTGTAATTATATGAAATAACTTTACTGTTACAAACAATATATTACCAAGTTGGATAAGAACAAATTTTGCTTTCGAGGTTGGCAAAGTTGAAGGCAAATAAAGTGGAGTTACCTGAATTGATGTCAATCACTTTGACATTGAATTATTTAAATGGCAGAATGTTGCATGAAGCCTGGAGTGTAACCTGAAGGGGTTTGAATCTTGAGCTGCTTTTCTGTGTCTGTGTCACTTTTGCTGTACTGGTGTTGGTGGAGGTCTTAAGAGTAGTTTCTTATGCCCTTCATCTTAATGTGTGAATGTGAGAGTCAGGCACTGGAGTTCAGAGTTGTCTTGAATAAAACTGATCAGGCTGTTTGCACATCCACCTTCATTTCCAAAGTGGCTGCTGCCTTTTTTTTTAAATCAATTTTTGTTGTCTGTCCAGTGCTTTAGGCCACTCCTGCTTTGCTGTATCTGAGAAGCCTTAGAAATAAGATGTTACATTTTCTTTATAATAAAAACTTGCTTTTTTTGTTTGTTTGTTTGATTATCCTAATGGTAAACTAAAGACTGTGTCCAATTAATAGCTTTCCAGTAGTGCTGCTGTTAAATTACTAGCCACAATACTCCCTGCATTTGGAGGGCATAGTGAAAAATTCCAGGCAAATGAAAGTGGAAGTCAGTCCAATTAAAACTGTCTGGCATAAAATGACCAAAGTGTCTCCAAGAGGCTGCGTTGTCTGCCCCATCACTAGTCTCTATTACACAGTTGTGACTTGGATGCTCAGAGGTTCTTTTCCTCGTTTCCTCAGCAACACCATAACCCCCGGGGGGAAGCCCAACAGGACACGAGTGATCTGGGGGAAGGTAACGCGCGCCCATGGGAACAGTGGCATGGTTCGTGCCAAGTTCCGCTCCAACCTTCCTGCCAAGGCCATTGGACACAGGATCCGAGTGGTAAGTGGTTTTATTTTGGAAGCAAGATGCTAATTGATAGCTGTTGGGATGCATTTTAATTCTGCAGAGTTTGAGGGAGAGCTTGGAGTCTGCCTATGAAATTGCCCTGTGACCGCTGTATATTCAGCATGCCTGTGATAAGGGCCCCTTTTGGAGCTAGAGGGGTTTTAGCCTGGGCTTCTTGTGTTGAAAGGCTTGATCTCATTGTTGAGAGTTTTGTTTGCTTATTCAAGTTGACTCTAAAGGCTTTTTAAGTCCCTAAACTTCCTCATCTCCCTTCTGAAGCTTTTTCATTTCTTCTCCCTAAATTTTGTCCCTGTACTTTGTGCGTGCTTCCTGTTCTCTATTTTTCTCCCTGTTGGCAAGAGACCTGACATAAGTGTTTTTTCCTTCCCCACCCCCCCCCAAATGTTTTCACTGAGGGCTCTGCAGTCTTGTGCTAGTAAGACCTGTTCTACAGATTATGTTTTAGTCACAATGCTTCAGTGAAAATCTCCCTTTTTGGACATCACCCAGACTTTTCCTGCAGTATCTTTACAGTGATACTGTCAAAAGAAACCTGAAAAAGATAATGATATTTTCTATACATCTTTCTCTTGTGCCTTCCAAAAAGCACAGTAGGAACAACGTGGTTAAATTATGAAACTAGGCCCATGAGCATCCCTTTTTCTCAGTGGGCAGAAGGGTTTACTGTGGTGGAGGGAGCCTGTCTACCAGGAAAGCAGTGTTTAAGTTGTTGCTACCCTTTTCAGTTTTGCAGGTTTTCTGTGTAAATTGCGGGATGGCTTTTGTAGGAATCAGATCCATGATTATAGAATGCCACAGCAGGACTTGTTTAAAACAGTACAGTAACCAGAAGATGTCTAATGTGATTTTTTTTTGCCTTTTTTTTTTTTTTTTTTACAGATGCTGTATCCATCAAGGATCTAAATTTTTATTGGAAATAAAATGCAGAATCTGTTTCATTTTTGTACACGTGTGTTTTTATCCCCTCTAACTGTCCTGAAGGATTTTTTCTTTTTTTCAATAGCGTATCAAAATCTATAGTTCTGTGTTAATAGTAAGTCTGAGCTAGGTGTTAAAATGGAGATTTCATCCACCCTTGGCAAGGCATCCGTGAAGCAGACTACATTCTAAAGACAAACAACTGTGACCAGTCTGTACCCTCCATCCTGGAATGCGTGGTTTCTGAAGCTGAGTAACAAATATTTGCAACTTTGTAAACTGCATGCAAGATCTTTGTAGAACATAAGAAATGCCTCCTTGCCTACCTGATAAAGAGAAACCTCTTAAGATTTTGGTACTCTTGTGTTAGGCAAAGATTCCTGTTGAGACAAATCCGATAGATGATTTTGCAGAGATTTAAATCCTAGCAGGTGTAACTCCTCCTAGCTCTTACCTAAAAATAGCTGTGTTAATAGGATCACTAAGCATGAGACTACAGGTAACATGGGCAATTTGCATGCTGTTAACATCTGCCATGTAGTTTAGTTACATACTTGAAATAGCTGTGTTAATAGGATCACTAAGAATGAGACTAAGTAGTTTAGTTACATACTTTCAATCTTATGTACAATTCTGAAGTGCGTGAGTACTAAAACTTGCTGTTTTTTTGGTCTTCCTTATCACAAAACATAATAGGAGAGGGTGGGCATATCTTTACATAGAAGAGTCTCTTGCGTTCATGAGTCCCTTAGTGTTCGTTGAATAAGGAGATGATGAAAGTGAACTTAAGAATCTTGAGAAGCAGGTCCTGGGGAGAGTTTCTGAGTACATCCCTCAGAAGTATTTTGAGAGGTGTTTCTGACAGCTGCAGGTTGCCACGTTACTGATGTCACAGTCTTACCCTCCTGCCAAAATGACCCATCAATACAGTGGGTGGGCGGGTGGGTGATATAACTTGTATGATGCAGTTTCAAGAGCATCAGAAAAACGTCCCTGTTGGCCGAGACAGGTGAGTTGCTTCAACCAGGTGTCTGGGAAGTGGCCCTGTCCAGTCTGCCTCCGGTCACACGCGTTGTCCTTCTCCCGTGAGCCAGAGTGTCCTGCTGGTTGCCCAGGCCTGCTGAGCTCCTGTGGCAGGGAGCCCTTTGGCCTGGGGGCTCTGCTCGTCTCCTGCAGGTAACCCTTTCCCAGGGGGCTGCTGTTGATAATCCTCTTCTCTTCTGAAGGTGCTAGAATAGCCTTGTGTATATACTACTGCACAGCTGAAGCAGGTATTTTTTAAATGCAGTTCAAACAGTAGCTCTTTGAACCTGCCTGCACATCTGTCGTGTGTTGTTTTGCTGGAGTTCCTTCAGAAAGCTGAAGCATTTTTTCATTGCTTATCTGTTAATACTACTTTATCCAACAGCAAGGGAACACTTGCAATAGAAAGCTATGACTTTTGTACAGCTAAAAAGAAATGTGATACAGTACACAACATGCAGGGTGCTGATTCGGATCAGCCAGAGCTTTATTTTGTGAATTCCAAGAAGCTGTCCGGGTGGAATCTGAAGAGGGACAGGGTGGAATGCAAGTTACGCTTCCAGCATTAGGTTGTGTCAGGAAAATGAGGAAAGTGTAGTAGGGGAATCAAACTAACAGTATGTGAGGAGGGCTCTGATCCCTATTGCTTCTTGGGTTCTGCTGGTGAGAAGGGAAAAAGTTTTCAAGTTAGAGACAGAATGCCCGAAGGTAGGTCGTGGATCTCCTCTTTCACCTCTTCTTTGCTCGACAGGACTGCTAAAGCACAAAGCCTGTTGGTGGCTAAAATTTTAGGACCTCCTTGAATAGCTGAAACTCAACTACTTCCTATCATGTCCATTTAGTCCCCTTTAAACCCAAATTTACATGTATGTGATAGCTCCTCAAAGAAGCAGGCTTGGTCTCCTTAGTGCGTGAGCCTTTACTACAGCTCCCAAGGGAATATCCCTCTCCTTTCCCCAGCAGTGCTTGTAGGAACTCCGTGTTGCGTGGGAGGAAGCCATGGCGTCGGACCTGCCCGAAGCACCTGCTGCGGCCTGCTCCATTGTGGAGCCAGCCCACTGGGAGCTCTTCAACCTGTTGGACACGGTGGGGCAGCGGAACGGCCGGCTGCTCGTGATGGAGATGGACGATGCCTATCAGAAATCTCCTTTGGTGATGATGGATTTTGCCCAGGATCTGTTTGGCGCAGTTGACCTTAAGGCTATGCTCCAGCAGAAAGAGATGACCGAGGAGGAAGAGGAGCCACAGCCGCATCCGCAGCTGGCTTTCATGCTATGGCAAGCCAGCACTCTGAAGCAGCTCATGCAGTGGGATAACCTCGACGAAACTCTCTGGAACTTGAGGAGCCTCTTCCCCACTATGCCACCCGCGCTGGTGCTAGTGATGATCCAGCCAGACCCACAGAGGCAGCTGGAGCATTCAGCAGAAGCATTGAGGAGGATGCAGTGTCTGCTGGATGGGGCTTTCGAGAATCTCGTGGTGGAGACCGCAGTTTACAGCCCAGGCCAGCCTGATGGTATCCTGAAGGCCAAGAGAGCAGCCTGCAGGGCTCTGAGAGAAGTCTTAAAAGGCCGTGAAGGTATCACAGGGACAGAGGCAAGGGACAAGGGAGACGGGCTTTCAGGAAACAAAATCACAGATGCCCGACCTTGGGCATGGAGGTGTTTGAGGGGCAGTGTAGGCCAAATTAATACTTGGGGACCAGCTGAGGTGCAGGAGGGGAAGGAGACTAGGAAGCCAAGCTGGGACTTGCTGGCAGTGTGAGCTAGAAATTAGAATGGAGTTTGAAGTGTTGGGCTGGGGGTGGAAAAGATGAGTCAGAAGCAACTTAGTGTCCCAGTTTGCAATGTGGTGGCCCTAGCTCCTTGCCATAAAACGCGTGGGCTGGTCAGCGTGGGAGCTGCAGTCTTGACTCCACCACTGAGCTCTGCATGGTTACATTGACATGGAGCTGTGGAGTCCCACACGCTCTGCGTTCCCCATGAGGGAGACATTCCAGTCCCAGGGGGTTGATGAACTGTAGGCCAAAGCTGTTGCTGGTGTGATGCACATTGCACTTCCGTCATGTGTGTTTCCTATCCTAGAAAACACCTCCCAGGATCGAGTTACCATTTGGCTCAGCTTGACTACATGTGACACAAGATACCAAAGGCAATTTCAGGATGGGCTTTCTTAGGCAGCAGGATCCAGCAGGTGGGATTTAGTTCTGTTCACCTAGATGCCATTTGTAGACATAATTCCCTGATACTTTCTTGCTTGTTCACCCAGCCCCTCTGCACAGAAATAATTCAGTTTAACTCAGTGCATTCAAACCGATGTGTCCAGGAGATTCTCCATGTTCACAAATTTCTGAATTTGTAGGAATGGATGTCCCTGTTGCCTCCCTTTCCTTGTTAGCAAAACTATACTGAGATATGAGAGTAAGGTGGGAGAGGCATGTAACTGGGCTTAAGTAGTTTGAGAATGGTGCTGCAGAAAACTGAAGGAAGGGCACACAGATCCCAAGCAAGTCTGCACACATTCAGTCTGTGGTGAAGGGCAGTCTTTTGGGACGCTGCCGCAAGGCAGGATCTTGAGCACGTCTTGGCAGCCTGTGGCCAGAAGGGGACACTGCTCCCATGGCCTAATGCTGTCCTTGCTCCAAAGCTCAGATTTCTCTGCGGGATCATTTGGACAGTCTAATCCAGGAAATTCCAGTGAAAATTCACTGCAATCTCTTGAGTTTCCACTCTGCGTGAAATGAGCTATTCAGCAAGGCGATGTCCTCCATAATCCTGCTGAGCTGGTTCAGCTGTGAGCAGGCAGGGAGACAGCATGGGGCCAGCTGCCCCTGCATTTTAGACTGTCTCAAAACTGGGATCGTAAAAAACAACATAAGCTAAGATCTGTGATTAATACTGTGTTTTTGTGCTTGCTGCCTGAGCAGCCCTGGAATGTCCCTTCCACATGATGGGTTTTCACCCAAGCTTGCTTTGTCTTCATCCAAACTCCACTGAAATCTGAGATCAGAATCTGAGAACTATCTTATGGAGGCATCAAGTTAGCAGCTGCAGAAGGAAGGACTGAGTGACATGGGCTGAATGTGCAGCATGCATGTGAAAGGGAATCAGCAGAGGCAAACTAGACCATCCTGATATGTAACTGAGTGCAGATTGCTATTGCTAAGCCCTTCAGAAATGGGAAATAAGGCAGCACACGCAGTACTAGAGATACTGAAAGTAAAACAGTGCTTTGATATTCACTACTCCTCGCTCCTGGGAGGAGTAGTGACCTTACCTGTAAGTTGGTTCAAGTTGTTGTCCAGCACGTTAAATTACCGGGGATGGATTACTTGGGACGGAAGGCTGTGTGGGAGCAGTGGGTTGTTTTTGTGCACCTAGCAATGCCCCATTTAATAGCTCAACTTACTTCCCTTCATCTCTTATTGTTATTTGTATTATTTGTATTATTTATTTAGCTTATTTGTATTTCTTCTGTAACTTGTTTTTTCATAGATCCTGTGTCCATGTAAGATCTCATCTATCACCAAAACAAACATTAAAACGTGTTTATTCCCCATTTGCCTGTCTGTGTGTACATACATAACCTTTAAAGTACCAAACACAAACTACCATGAAGCTCCTGCGGAAACTGCAGGCATGGACAGTATATGGGATCTCTGAACCAACATTACTCTGGCAAAGAATCTTTCAGGTGACTATACAAATATGAGTTTGAATATGAGCTGTAGATGTTTGCTTGACTCTGGGGTGTTGGTTCTGTGTTTAAAAAAAAAAAAGATTTAAAGAAAGGGGAAGAAAATGATCTTGTCCAGTTGTGTGAGCATAATTTGAACACAGTTGACCTGTTTTCTGTCTTGTGGAAGAGATTTTCCAAGAGCAATCAGATACCTTGATATAAATACACGTGCAGAAATAGTCTCTCTTGAGGCAAGATGCTTTCTGCACGCTATGGCTAGTTCAGGCAGCGTGTCAGTGCAGAAAGTTTGGCTTCCTAATCTGGACATCCCTAAAGTGTGTAACCTTGATGAAATCTTGCGTTTCTATCATTTTCTGTAGCATCAGAAACACGTGATTAACAGTTTTGGCAGTGCACACGGCATGCTCGAGTTCCTCCTGTGCCTGCGTGTTTGTGCTGTGTCCAGCTGTAGCTGCACAGGGCACTGAACCTTCACTGCAAAATGCTGCTGATGGAGGAGGAAGGCTTGGGCTGTGTGGCTGAAATCCTGGCCAGGATTGGGAGCACAGGGTCATTTTGCAGGGGCCAAAGCCATAGTCGGCACCAAGGGCATGGGGATGATGCAGCTGCAGTGCTTCATCTATCTGGCGGGATGAGGACCATGATGGTCCAGGCAACTGAGGAGGGGAAGAGGCACGATGTGGTGGGTACTCTCAAGCTGTGGCCCCGTGTCCTTCCCAGGATAATCCTATGCAGGGGGCTCAGATCAGTCTGCTCAGCTGGTGTGATTGCTCCCCAACCTGCTGCACACCGAGACCAAGTCACGGAAGACTTGCTCCTGTTACTTAAATGTCGAACACACATCTTATTTTGACTACAAGGAGAGTTCACACATTGGCTCTGCTACCAGACCAGAAGGGATTCTAAGCTTCAGCAATACCAGGTACAAGCAGATATGGCCCAAAACCTCTTTGGCTTGCTCATATGGAACCCAAAGAAACAACATGGTAGCAAATGTTAGGAGCATCATTGTGTGACCCAGAAATCTTTCCTGGGTCAACAAATCTCTTTCCAAGGCAGAAGGGAAGAACCTGCCTTGCTTGGGTGGCATCTCACACTGCAAGAACAGCAGGCAGTGGCCATCCTATGGGCTCCTGGGCTAGGGCCATCTGCACGCTACCTCTGGAAGAAGATCCTGGTCTGTATAGTGCCCATGCAAAGCTTTGGTATCCAGAATGAGCTCTTCCTTTTTCCAGAAAAAGTCTTGTCCAGTCCTACTAACTGCCTATGTGTTAGGCAAAGTCCAGTTGCTGCTCCAAACTCTTCTCCTCTGCCCCTAGGAGAAACTCCAGCTTGGAAGCTGATCCCAGTCCTTTGTGAACAAGGCTAGAATGAACAGAGACTAGAAAGGGGGTTGAAGTATTTTTTTTCACCTGCAATTAGATCCTCTACAGTCCTCTCTCCCAAGAGGTCTCTATGGAGGTAGAGCTCAGTCAGCGCCAGTTCCCTCTGCAGCAATGCTCCTGGTAGCACTTCACAAGCAAAGCAGGTGCTTCCCTGCATCTCTTAACATCCATGTGTGACCAAGGCTGCCAAGGGGGAGAGTTTAAGGAGCTGGACTGGGATATGGACTCAGAAGCTCAGAGCCTATTGCTCCCCACTAACTCTTTCTGGTTTAGCCTCCACGTGCCCCAGCTCCTAACACAAAAGCCATTGTGAAAATCCTTTTTCCTGCCCTCTCTCCTTCTGTGTGCTTTAGATGAGAGATTTATCTTGGCAAATGCTTCTCTTTAGGGAGCTAATCAAATAAGTCTTTGGTCTTTAGACTTCAAGGAGCTACTAATATAAACGGTGAATTTACTTCTTTGACCAAAGCATCCTTTCCTTCCCCTTTGAAGTCCAAAATGAGCAGATGCTGCGTCTTCTCTGAACAGGCACAGGCATATGCAAGAGGTGCAATTACCCTCCTTTAGGGTAATTTGTAGAGGTTCTTTACAAATGTGTCTGTCAGATTGGTGTTTGTTGGCAAAGGGAGGAGTGTCAGCCTTGTAAACACACCAGTTTGTTTGCTCGGATGCCTGCCAGAGCTCTGAAACCGCTTTGGCAACTACAAATACTGCTGAGCTGATGGCTGCTTTTAAACAGCTTGAGTTGTATCTCTTTAAATGACACACAGGAAGATAAAGCTGTATTTGCTATTACATCCTACCCCTGTTAATGAATAAAGAAATGTAAACAGGGTTGTTTGGGTATTGTGGGTTACATTCACCTTTCCAACCAGCATCAACTGGCAGCGCAATATGTGCACCCAAAATTAACTATACCATCGCAGTAGAGCAGCAAACTGCCATTAAAGAACAGCTCTGTCCATCGCCAAATACTTGTTTTTAAATGTAGTTGTGCTGGCAGTTTTAACCTCAGAGCCACTAAGGACGAACAGCCAGTGATGCTTGTTCTGAGCTGAGTTAGAAAGACCATTTTATTTTTCCTGCACCTTCCCTTCTTGCAGGCATCACCTTTATAAACTTCGGGGTCTCCTAATTGAAAGCCCCTGTGCCAGCAATTCAGCAGGCTCGCGTGGAGCTTGAACGTGCTGTGGATCTTGTTTGGCCTCTCTGCAGGGGCCTGTTTGCCCCCTTAAAGGCAGTTTCAGCAAATCTAGGCTTCGACTGGTCAAAGAAAAGTCTTTCTTGGCTTGTTCCCAACAGGGAAGAGCCCTTCCCTCTTCTGGCTCCAGCTCTCAGCACGGAGCTCTTCCTGGAGACCTTCCACTCTCAACTGGACAAAACTGGGTGAGATCTGTGCCCCAAATTCTGTGCTGGAGGGGAAGTACGAGGAGAGGAACACCAGGGCTGTGGGCTCCAGTGGCCCCACTGGCACAGGGAGGAGGCTCCAGCACCCGCTCCTGTCCCTCTTGGCACTGCTCATGCTGAGGATTGCCCCCAGGGCTTATCTCCAAGCAAAAACCAAGGGGTCTTAAGTAAGATTCTGAATAGAGAAGAAATCCTCATAAATGCTTAACCAGAGCACCAGCAAAGGGCAGACCTGGCTGTCGGAAGGTGCTTGACTTTATAGCTCTGGCACATTGACAGCTGCGCGCGGCGCTGCTTTGTTGGAAGGGGAGCGCGGGCTCTTGCGACAGTAGACCCTGATCTTTGGAAGAGCAGCCTAACCTTCCTGCTTTATCTTCCCCGGATTTGGTTATCAGGGCTTGTCAATGAGTAAGTTACTTTTACTAAGAGTCAGGGCAGAAAGTCAGTGGAGCTGCAGGCAGGCAGGCAGTCTGGCCCCACCGGGACGGCGTGGGGCGATGTTTGCTCTCCCTCTCAAACCTGGGGGACACTTTTTTTCTGGCTTAAAATCAGTGGCACTGATTTTAGCTGTCCCTGCTCCAGATTTCAGCCCTGCTTCTGTCCTAAGTGCTCTGGAGCCTCATCTGTTTGACCCACAAGAATGGCCTGACTACAGATGGCCTCAGAACAAGATGGGCAGATGTGATTCCTGCTCTTGAGTCATTTATATCCTTCCATGTTGTCACAATAAGACGCTACCACTCTGGAAGGGGGCAGGCTGGAGGCCTCTACCTGATTCAAGCTCACAGGGCCCTGGGCTATTTCCTCCTCTGAACATCTTGCAAGCTTTCCGTAACTTGATCTCTGTCTGTGTTGGCAGTTCCCCAACACCCCTTCCTCCTGAAACAGCACAGGAAAAGCTGCAGGCTTTGCTTTCACACCTTCTCATGGACCAAGACCCCCCTGCTCAGTCTCTAACTTCAGTGTCACTACTGCAGCCTGAGCAAACCCACTCTGGCCAAGCTATAAAGCTATAATGCGAACTGCCTGGGGTGTTCCTGGCTGTACAGACCCTCTTCCCCTGGCAAACTGGCATGGGCTGCTCGTGCACGGCCCTTGCAGCATCATTGCCCCTTTCGGGAGCCTTGCAGGCTGCTGCTGTTCTGTCTGGGGCAGGTGCATGTAAGGAACAGGGACAATGTTTGTCACACGTGCTTTGCATGGGAGCCTCCAGGTTCATCTGATAGGCAGTGTGCAAGCGCTGGGCTCCCCATCGCTCTCGGGTGGTTCATTCACCCTCAGCAGGCAGAGGCTCCCTGTGGGAGATGGGCATTTCACCAGGCTCGGGCTGTGCCACGCGCGCCAGCCCCGAAGCCTCGTTACAGCCCTGCACTTTTACCCGCAAACAGTTCGTGCTTCTCGGGGATGGGCGGGTGTCACTGCCGGGCGCTGCTGCTGGGGCTGCGCCTGGCTCGTGTTTTGCGGTGGGCGGTGGGACGTGGTGTTTGCGGAGGGGC
>NW_010588962.1:177988-258482 GCF_000705375.1 Tinamus guttatus | reverse complement strand
TGCCGATGAACGGCAGGCAGGAGGGACAGGGGCACTGCAGGGAGACATGGGGATGGAGGAGTTAGAGCTGCAGCAGAAAACTGGGTTTTCTTCCTGGTGAGTCACGTAGTGCAAGTATAAAAATCAAAATTTGGGGTGCAGTTTCAGGGACACTTGGTGGAGCACTGTGGGGTTGCTGAGTCTAACTCACCTACCCGAGGGCTGCTTCAGGGCTTCCCGGGGTGTTTCTGACAGATGTGTGTCCTCTGTGGCCTTCTAAAATCTCTGATAATGGAGCTTCCATAACAACATGCCCAGGCAAAATGATTATATTGACCTTACCACTAGAAGACTGTTCCTACCAGCAAACCTCAGTCTTGGAAACTCCAAATCCAGCCTGTTACTCCCATGGCTGTTCATATTTGCTGTGGTGAGCAGGTTATTCTCTTTCTGCTGTCTCTTCTCTTTCTGCAGGCATATACACACATGAACTCTGTAGTTGTCTCAGCTTTCACTAAAGGAAACAGTTGCAAACCCTCCAGTCAGCCTCTACAGGCCCTGATTGTTATAGTTCATCATTCCGTTTGTTCCAGATGCTCTAGTTTTCCGTCTTAAAACCTGTTGCTTGGCACAGGACACAGCAGACTGGCCCAGGCTATGAGCACCAGGGAGGGGTTGCTTCATATATGTGCCGGGGAATGTGTCTCAGTGTGACATTTGGGGCTCTGTCTCGCACTGCAGCCACATGGTGTTCTGATTGTGTTTCATCCTAATCCAGTTTAGCACCGAGCCCTTTCTGTATTTGTACATTTTAGTTTTGGTTTGTGCTCTTCTCTTTGAATTTTATCATGTATGTATCATGTTTTTATAGACTCTTCCCCTGCACATACGCTCCCCTCCTGAGTTTGTGAAGATCACTTAAAATCCCATCAGGTTTCCTCTGGAGGCCTTAAGAGATCTTGCTTTGGGGGGGCTTAAGCAAGATCTCCTAAGAGATTTCTGCTAGCTCTCCAGTAGGCTTGTTGGCCCTTCCAGCTGGATGTCTTCTGTGGATTAAAAAAGATCATAGATCTGTATAACAGGTGAAAGATTTAAAAGCAATGGATTGGGTTGGACTTTGGGCAGATCCTCTCTACCCCATCTCCTCCATTTTTAGTTTAATTCCTTTGGTTTATCAATGAACCATCTATAACTGTTTTCAGGTAGAGCTTTCCAAATAATTGTGGGCCCTTCTGGTTATTTGTGTTAAGACTGTTTCTTCAGATGTTTGTATCGGTTCCTGGGACAGAGTCCTGGTAAAACTGGGAGGTACGAAGTCTGACTCCTGGATATAGAAAGGAGTTAAGATGCTTTGATGTGACTTTTTCTCCAGGGGAGAGAAGAAGTGATTTGCCATAAATCATCCTGCAGACTAGTGATGGAGCTGGAAGTGAAAAACAGTTCTCTGAGTTCCTAATACATTTACCTATAAAAAAATCATGTTTTATAAGGATTGCATCTTCAGAGTTGTAACCTCTGAGCTGTTTTGTGTTCATTTTTAACACTGAAGATTTTAAGCCAGCATTGCAGATACAGCCTCCTTCCATGCCTGTTATTTTTGGACTAAATCATATGTTCACTTCTAAAACGGAGAATCCAAAACATAATGATCTTGTTTTGCAGCTGGAATCATCTCTCTTCTGGATGAAGAGGAGCCACAGCTCAAGGTAAGTTCAGCGTTTCCGATTACATCTGGGAGCAAATAGCAACAGACTTTCTACGTTGACAGTTTAAAAGCAGAAATGAATGAATCTTAACAATTACAAAAATTGGACAGCAACAGGTTGGCTTCAAATCCCTTCCATCCTGAAATGGTAAAAGGAAAGGTCTAAGTAACTTAATGGCAAACTTCCTTGTTTTGAACATAAATCAAACTGGAGCTTCACATGCTAAGATCTCTCCTCCTTGAAGTTCCCAATTCTCTGGTGGTGGTGGGGCTTTGTTACTTACATATGCTCAGGAGGCTGCATTTTGACTCTAAGATTCAAAGCCCCCCAGAAATTGCAAGTTTTTAGCACGACTAATGTAAAACTGTAGATGTGTAACTATGTTGTAACCAACACAGCTAGGTAAAGCAAAATAACCAAGGTTATGGCCTTCACGTAAAAGCATGTTCGTGGTAGGAGAAGAAAATGGCAACAAAACTTTACATGTAGTCCATGAAGTATCCCAGGACAGTGCCTCCTCGCAACAGGATGGCAGTGCACTGGTGCTGCTTGCTAGTCGTTTGATCACAGTTATCACAGTGTGTTTTAGAAGGGGGAGATACAGCTTGTAGTATCCGTAGTTCCCTAGTTCTGCTTCTCTTGAAAGCAGACGTAGATGAGCGAGCGCTGCCTGTGTCTGAGCTGGTTACATGTGGATGTTGCTAGATCTTGTTCATCTTCTAACTTGCTACACGTGAGCAAGTACACCAGTACTGGCTGGTGCAGACCACAGGCCAAGGAGTTCTTGTGCCCTGTGCAAAGATTGTGAAGAAGACTCTGTATTTTAAAGAATCTCAACTATCAGACATTTTAGCAAGTTGATTGTGTGAGAGACCCTGGGAAGGGTTCTTTGTCTTCCTGGTTAAATGGCCAGTCCTTTCCTTTTGTTGCAAGGGGGATGCAAAGAGCAATGAATGCTTGCAAAGATGTTTTCAAGTAGAATTTGCTCTTTAAGAAGGACTTCTTTTTAAATAGCTGGGCTTATTGAGAAGAGTTAATAAATGCAGCTTTCTATGTAAAATAACTTCTTATTGTTTTCTGCAGGAGTTTGCTCTTCACAAGCTGAACGCTGTTGTCAATGATTTCTGGGCAGAAATCTCCGAGTCAGTGGACAAAATGTAAGAAAAGACCCTTAAGCAGCACCCACTGCAGGAATAAAAAGAGCAAGAGATATGAAGTAGAAATAGTTTTATTTGCATGATACTGGCTAGTGCAACATCCAGCTCTATATTTTCCAGAAAGTCCCCAAAATGCAAGCTGAATCAGGCTGTCCTCTGGCTTTAAAGAGAACAGAGCATACCGAGTTGATGTTCTTCCCTTTCTCCCTTTCAGTGAAGTTCTCTACGAAGATGAGGGTTTTCGGAGCCGACAGTTTGCTGCTTTAGTTGCTTCCAAAGTATTTTACCACCTGGGAGCTTTTGAAGAATCCCTGAATTATGCCCTGGGAGCAGGTGACCTCTTCAATGTCAATGACAACTCAGAATATGTGGAGACGATCATTGGTAAATAATAGTTGATGTAAAAGAAATCTTCTCGTATTATCAAAACTATTATGCTTTTGAAATTCCCATTACTTTAACTGCTTTTCTCCAAATTCCTTTTCATATATTGGTCTAAATAGATGCTACAGCTGATCTTTTTCCAGTTTAGTGTTACTTCTTTTTTTTTTTTTATCCAATCTTTTGAGATTTTTGTAATGGAGCTTACTTAGGAGAATCTGGGCAATTGTTTTAAAATGGGATGATTTCTAAAGGAGATATAGATGTCTAGGTAAATTTGTAGATATTGTGATCTCTTCCTGAATCAGAGAACTTTGATGTCACTGGAAAGATAATTTTTTGACCAGATGTGATTGAATTATTGCATACTTAGTCATCTAAATGTTTTATGCAGTGGCTGCTTGTTTTTGATCCCTACTGGTCTCTGGGACTTTTGCAACCTGTTTTTTTTTTTTTTTTTTAATCTGTAAACATCTCGGAAGTCAAAACAATTTTCTATATTTTTAATGTCTTTTCAGCAAAATGTATTGACCACTATACAAAGCAGTGCGTGGAGAATGCAGAACTGCCAGAAGGGGAGAAGAAACCTGTTGATGAAAGGCTAGAAGGGATCGTGAACAAAATGTTCCAGCGATGCTTGGATGACCACAAGTACAAGCAGGCCATTGGCATTGCTCTAGAGACACGCAGGCTGGATATCTTTGAGAAAACCATCCTTGAATCGGTAGGTGCAGCTTCCAGATGTAGATCAAGAAGTGAAGTGAGAGATCCATGTTGCAGTATCCCAACATGACAGACCTCATAGTTTAAATCCTTTAAACTTTACCACTTTTCAGTTAACAGCTTTCCAATATTCTTGTATGTCTCCTTCCTGTGTTCTGAGAATGGTTATCATCAAGCCAGCTTCTTGCATTCTCTGTTCTATTTATTGTCCTGTGCATTACTGATTTTCTTTTTTTCTCCTTTTATAAACTCCTTATTTCCGATTACCTTTTCTAAGCCTAGTGGACAGATCTGTGTCTGCCTTTAGCAAGAAATAGATGTGTTGGGGATCTACTTTTGATCTGTGGTTCATTTTGCTGACATTTTTTGTTAATGCTATGAATTTCACTGCATACAAAATGTTTTTTTTTGCAAGAAGGGTAAAAGAGAAAACTGTACAACTGTAGATATATCCATATCTTTTGTTTTCTGTGATTAAATGGAAAAGAGGTAGCTTTGTTTTAATTTTTAAATATAATTTGTTATTATAACCTAGATTAAATCCTTTAATTTCATTTCAGAATGACGTTCCTGGGATGCTAGCCTACAGCTTGAAGCTCTGTATGTCTCTGATGCAGAACAAGCAGTTCCGTAATAAAGTCTTGAGAGTCCTAGTTAAAATTTACATGAATCTGGAGAAGCCAGACTTCATCAATGTGTGCCAGGTAAACTTCTTAGTGCGCTGTTTAAAACTTGATCAAGAATTGCTCTTCTTTAGATATATTTGACTCAACATTTACTTGGTCTCTGATTTTCATTCAGTTAAATGAAGTATCTTTTCCTGGTAGCATGCTCCAAACACATAATGAAGAGAGATTAGTATGAAAAAGAGGGAATTACTTCATATGTGGTCACTTGATAGAGATAGAAACACATTCAAAGACTGCAAGGGTCTTCAATTTTTAATATTAACTCTCATTTCTAAAGTGACCTGTGAAAACTTTGAAAATTCTTCATGACTTCTATGAGTGAAAGAGACTTTTTTTTTCTTTCTGTGAATTAATGTTCTGTGGGAGCAGGAGATAAGGGAATGAAGAAATGGGATGTGGTGTTAGGTGTTACTGCTTTTTCATTCCAAAGTATCTAATATCTTTTCCTGGTTTGTGATTTTGTTTTATTTTCCTTTTTTCACTTCTCTCCTCCATCTCAGTGCCTGATATTCCTGGATGACCCACAGGCTGTGAGTGACATCTTGGAAAAGCTGGTGAAGGAAGACAACCTTCTTATGGCCTATCAAATTTGCTTTGATCTCTATGAAAGTGCTAGCCAGCAGTTCTTGTCTTCTGTGATCCAGAATCTCCGCACTGTGGGTACTCCCATTGCCTCTGTGCCTGGATCCACCAACACTGGTACTGTCCCTGGATCAGAGAAAGACAGGTGGGAACACCAGCCTGAGAAGAGGTGTAACTGTTCAGTTACAGCCCCCTTCTGAGGGAGCTGCCTGTTCTGTGTGTGAACACCCTGCTGCATGCAATTGTGTCACTTCACTTAAGCCAAGCTAATAGACAAGAGATGCTGTTTACTCTGGGCAAAATTGTATGTTACCAGAACCCACTGTTCAAAATGAGGCATTTTGCCTTGCAGTTGAGGCAGGCATGCCATCGATCGCCCTTAGCTGCAGGAAGCCCCTGTTAAGAAAACCATACCTGAGCCAGCATTAAGCATTCCATCCATTCTCATTCTCTTGACTGCTTACAAGTAATTGTCATAGATAGTTTTATGTTAAACCTCTGTTTTCAGAAGGTTGGGCAATACATGGTAAGGCTCATGCCTAACTTGAGGGCACTGTGGGAGAAGGTTGTGTTCCCACTGCTCCTCACTCTTGAGACCTGTCCTGCCTGTGTGCCACCCAGCCCCTGCACCCTCTTTCGTAGTGTGTGTTGGGGGGTGCCACCTCGATCAAGGCTGGCTAAATGTAAGGTCTTACACAGCCGTGCGGAACAAGTTATAAATGATTTTGCTATTTCTGGATTACTGAATCAAAGGAAGCATTCTGTCCATCTTGGTGAAATAAAGGTTGAGGCATGAAATAATCTATAAATCTTCCAGTGAAACATTAGAACAAGGTGGAAACTGCAGCTTAATATCCTTGGTTTCCATTTTAACATACTAGCATTCATCCTGATAGTGGTGAGCTCAAGGCTTTTGAGTGAGAGTATAATTCTTTACTGCTTAGTTGCTGACCCTGTTTTCTCATATTTCTCTCCAAACATCCCTGTTTTGCCCCTCTGGATAGTGGTAAAGGGTGGGATTTTCCTGGCCTTTGTCTTCCATTCACCGTAAAACTCATCTATGGAGGTGTCTATTTTTCAGCAGTGATGTTGAAATAGACAGTCCTTGAACTGTTGAAATCTGATTGTTTTCAGTGAAGAAACAAGTCTGGGCTGTTCTTTTTGAATGGTGCTTAGCCACAGTTACAGTGCTTGGTTGGTTATTGGTGGTGAACTGGGTTACATTTTCGTTTTCATTTTATTTCAGTGATGCTATGGAAGCAGACGAGAAGCCAGGAAGCACTTGTGCAGGAAAGTCTGCAGAAATTGTGAGTGCCATTACCAAATTTGCCATGCTTAGTTCTTCTAATGTATTCTGCTTGGATCTTCAGGGTTAGGATGCGGTCAGCTAATGAGAAATGGAGTCCTACTTCTGTTTTGCTTGAAGGCAAAGGGACAGATGATCTCTGAGGACCAAATAATCAGCAGTATAAAAGTCTAACAGCTCAGACACTGAAAACTAGAGGAGAGTGGGAAGTGGGTAAATTTCAGCAGATATTACTGAACCCAGAAAAAAAAAAGGGACAAAATAGAAGGATCTGGCTTCTGTGATAATCATCTTTGTGGCCAGAAACATTCCTGAGCTTTCCCCCAATCCAGACTGCTAGCCACAGGGAGAATAGAGAAGATAAGGTTAAGGGCTAAACTCATGTTCAGTCTAAGCTCTTTTTAATTAGTGCCAATAAAAAGAGCTGCAAAGTGCTTTTCACCCTACTGAGAACACACATGATCGGGAACTTAAACTGGAAGGGGCTCTGTGGCCAGAAAGATGGAAGCTTTCTGAAGAGCTCTGGTTGATAAGTGCGTAAGAGATTCCTAGTTCTGCTGGCCACTGTTCTAAAGCTGTTAGCTCACAAGAAGGTGCTGTAGGTCAGCATGGAGCAAAGTATGTGTCTTTGTGGTCCTCTGTGTAAGACTTCCAAGGAAAGGAAAGGGAGATTCATGCTTATAAAATTGGTTGCCTCTTGCAGGAGATTCGTGTGTAAGGGTAAACATAGCAGCCCGCTGAATACCAGATGATGTTTGTGCCTTTTGCTTTCAATATGGTACATTTCTTAAAGATTCCCTTCTCCCATCCACACTCTTGTGCATAAAGAGACCTCATTATTTGGGAAGTTTGGGCTTGTACAGCAAGGGAAGAAACAATGTCCGTTTAGTGTCCAAACTTGACAGATTTTTTCAATATAGTGGAACACACTGGAGTGATTTCTCAAGAACTGTATTTTAACAGAAATTTAGCTGCATTTTCATACTTCTATGCTTTTTTTTTTCCCCTCTTTTTGTTTGCATGTGAAGAATCCAGAGCCTAAGGATCAGATCTCAAAAATGATTAAAATTTTAAGTGGGGAAATGGCCATCGAGTTACACCTGCAGTTTTTAATACGAAACAACAATACAGACCTCATGATCCTCAAAAACACAAAGGTAAGAGTCTTTGGGTATGACAAATTAATGTTTAAAACTTGCTGATGTTTGCTCAGAGGCCAGTATTTCCACACTAAGGACAGACACAGAACTGATGTGATATTGTAATGTGGATAGCCCTGTGTGCTAAGTGTCTAATCCTCTTTTTTCTTTAAGCCAAAGAAAATCTTTCCATGTTTCTAATGTTACCAAATTTCTAAGAATTATGTGGAATGTGATGCATGCTATCAAAAAAAAAAAAAAAAAGATGGGGGTGGTTGTCAGTAGGTTTATCTCTTTCAGGAGGCTGTTTTTTAAAGTGTATTGGAAATTGGGTCTGATTCTGCAGAGCACTCCGCAGATAGCTTGGAAAGGTTGTTGACAGCACATGCCCTGCTGTGCTCAGTTCTGGGAGCCAGAAGGGAGTTTTTTGGTTAAGCTGCGACTGAACTAATGGTGCCTCCTACAGAAACTTACACAAATGCAAAGATGGGTTGAAAATAATACTTAGAGTCTACTAACAATCCATTAATTCTCTCTAAAGGGAAATTACTGGTTAACTCAAAGTTAGCTATAACCCGCATTTTCTACCACACTGGTGAGGAGGTTAAGCGACCTCGGGCTTGTCTCTTGCTGGCTGGTGATGCTGATTGGTTTTGTTCTTTCAGGATGCAGTGAGGAACTCCGTGTGTCATACAGCAACGGTTATAGCAAACTCCTTTATGCATTGTGGTACAACCAGTGACCAGTTCCTTAGGTAAATCTATGACAAGGAAGCCCCAGTGTTATCTAGAGATGTTTGATAACATTGTTGCTCTACTTAGCTTCATGTTTTCAAAAGAGAGGTTGTGGAGCTCTGATGAGGTTGGAGAACAGTGGGCAAGAGGTCTGAAAGCTAATGTGGAGATCAGAGGGAAGAGCCTGGAATTGTTTCTTTTTCTCTAGCCTCATAAATTGGTTTTATTTGAATGCAAACCATGAATCGGAGAGGGGATATCTGGGTCTTTTGTTCTTCTCTTTTGCTAGCTGGAGGGCTTCTGAGATGGTGGTTTATCTTTCCTGGTAGAAGCTGTCAGTGCCTGTTGCTGTCTACCTCTCACGAGTAAAGGCCGGGACTGAATTTATGAGGGAGTTGAAGGGACCCAGTGCTTTCTAGTTTCTCCTGCAGAGCTTGATACAGGCTGCATAGTGAGCATTTGTTTTCCATCCTTCAGTGAAATCTCTAGTAGTTAATGACTTGACTATTACCAGCCCAAAATCAGGGCTGCTGAAGTATTGGAAGGTACAGAGTGGAAAGGAGTTAGCATTCTTGCCTTTATAGCTATTTTCTGGTTTGCATGTGGTACTTTGTGTTGTGAGATATTACTTACAAGGGGTAGGGATGGGCTGTTTGAAAAATATTAGTTAATCTCTCTCTTTTTGTATTCCAGAGACAATTTAGAGTGGCTGGCCAGGGCCACTAACTGGGCTAAGTTCACTGCTACTGCCAGCTTGGGTGTCATACACAAGGTAATGATGCATTCATTCTCTTCTGTTCTATGTATATGTATGTGCGTGTGTGTGTATATATGTGTATATATAGATGTGTGTGTGTGTATATATATTTACTAGACAACGCTAAAAACATTGAGGCAGGGATTATGAAGGCAACGGTGGCCACTGATAGAACTAGGGGAAACGGCCAGAAACTAAAGCATCAAGAGTTCCACAGGAACTTAAGGAAAAATTTCTTAACAGTGAAGGTCACAGAGCCCTGGAACAGGCTGCCAAGAGAGGTTGTGAAGTCTCCTTCTCTGGAGATCTTCAAAACCTGCTTGGATGCAGTCCTGTGCCACGTGCTCTAGTGACCCTGCATGTGCAGGGGGGTTGGACTAGATGACCTCTAGAGGTCCTTTCCAACCTTGAACATTCATATGATTTTATGATGATCTGCATTCCAGTTACCTTAGTCTTTTGCAAGGCATAACTCTAAAAATAGTTTGTGTCTTTATGCTTAAGAACAGTCTGTATCAAGTCTGTTTCATCTTGTACCTGTGTAGTTTGCTGCACATTTTGTTGATGGTCAAAAAGGTGATAGGAAAACATGGCTCAAGGAGAGACCCTTCAACTGCAATTAACCAAAAATCAATGTGCTGCATACAACTTAACCCATGCATCCCAGCCATGCCTTTTCCTTGGTGAACAAAACACCTATAAGAGTTGTTGAGGGGAAGTGATTCTTGCTACATGGATTTATGTACCTTTAATCCAACCCTGCCTGGCAGCCTCTGGCATTGGTCTTGGTTAGAAGGCTTTGAACTAGGAGAGAGTAGCATAGCTTAGTATAAGGACTTTTTTTTTCTTCCCACTACTGTAGCATCAGAGCACACATCCCTTTTCCTTAGTGTTTTTTCTATCTTTTTTTTTCTTTCTCCTTTTCCTCCCTTTTATAGCTCTATTTTGTTTCCTTGGTAGGTTGTAAAGGATTGATGTCTTCTAGCTAGTAATAATTGCAGGCAGGTATTTTGTAAGTGTTATTTTCTGGCTCCGTAATAGGACCAAACTCCTCACAGTAGTAAATTTCCCAAGTTTTTGACAGCAGCAGTCATTTTCTTTCAGATTAATTCACACAGAAGCCTTTTTTAAAGATGTACTAAAATAGCAGGAAGCCTTTGTAATTGCCTGTGTGCCTAGACTCTTTTAAGTTCTCTGTTAACTAAAACAATGTAGCCAGGTCCAAATTTGTCCTGATTTACATCAATTACCAAGTGTCTTGTGCATGGTTGAGTAGTGGGGAAAATAAAATCTTAAGAAGGGTTCTTTGCTGACCCTGCACTGCTGAAGGGCTGAATTTTGGGTTGTGTGGAGACCTGATTTAGAAAGTGATGACTATAATGTGTTTTTTCCTGGCTTGTTTAAATATTACAGCAAAGCATTTGCATCCACTCTTTTTCACTTTTCACTTTTCTATATCTTTCCTTCCTGCTGGACACTGCACATACAGGGTCATGAGAAAGAAGCACTACAGCTAATGGCAACATATCTACCCAAGGACACCTCTCCTGGGTCAGCCTACCAGGAAGGTGGAGGTCTCTATGCCCTGGGTCTCATTCATGCTAACCATGGTGGGGACATCATTGACTACTTGCTGAACCAGCTGAAGAATGCCAGTAATGATGTAAGTACTGGATTCAGGAGTGAACCAAAGTTTTGGGGGGAGTAGAAGGGTGCTAGCTGGTGAAAAAGTGAGGGTAATAAGCAGCTGAGACCATAGTGGAGGTGTGACACTGTGACCTCCTGTGAGGTCTTAATGTAAGGTCTGGTTTTAATAACCTCTTTCTAACAGTCCAAGTAAGATTTATATGAAGTTCTTAGTTGTCTGACAGTAAATCTAGCTTCATTTTTTTTTTTACTACCTACCTATCTGTCTTGTTAATAAGTCTGCAGGATTCAAACACTGATTTTTGCATACAACTTAAATATGAAAGGAATAAGCAAATATTGTGCTTCACAGTAGGTTTAATTTATCTTTAAAAAGTAGTTCTAGTTCTCCAGTTTTACTTGCAGACGTTACTAGAACACAACAGGGATGTAGGCTGTGTAAGTGGTACTGGTTTAATTTTCCATTCAGGTACTATTACTGAGTAGCAATTTTTACCCATTGCACAGGTTTGTGGCACTGCATAAATTACTCAGTGGGGAAAGAGCTCAAAGATATTTAAAGAAGTTTCTTATGCTATGTGCAAAGCTTTTCTCTTTGTTTATGAGGCTTTGAACTGCCTTTTTACCTTTTCTTTTGCTCTAACTTTTGTCTCTCTGATCAGAGAGTAATTGCCTGAGAAAGTAAAAATGTTTTTCTAACAGGCCAACAGATATTTTTGGGAGATTTGGTGCTAAGGGTTTGTAGCTTTGCTAATGAAAGATGTCCAGCTACTTTAGCTGGAGACCTACTGTTCCCTACTTTATGATGTCTAAATCTGTATGTGCCTCTCTTTAGATTGTCCGGCATGGTGGCAGCTTAGGTTTGGGTCTGGCTGCCATGGGGACAGCACGTCAAGATGTGTATGATTTGCTGAAAACAAATCTCTACCAGGATGATGCAGTGACAGGTAAATGTTCTGTGTGTAAGGTAAATAACCCTCTGAAGCCTTACTGGTCATTTGACTTTTTTTTTCCAGCTTGCCTATTAGCAGCTTAGCTCACTTGTAGGTTGCCTTGGGTGTATTTTGTCAATTGACTGTTTTTGACCTGCAATAGTTCTTTAGTTTCTGTAGCAATGGGCAGAGGTCTGGTCAGGATTGGGTTCTGGCCCTGTGCCAGCCTCTGGTAAACCATTGAGGGTCCTTAAGCAGATACTTTATATGGATCTGCTCTTTTCTTTGATGCATATATTTTATTTAGCTTGGCTGGTTTCTCCTCTAGAGCCATGTGCCCTCTCTAGCTGAGAGGGGCAGGCCTGGAGATGCTTGTGGTGGTTCCTGCTGCACTGGCTGGAGTTCACAGGAAAATGATCTAAGCAGCTGTTGGTCCAAGGAAGAGAAATTTGAAATTGGTAGGGAGGAATACTAAATTGTGACTGATTGTTTTTTTCCTTTTTAAGGACACTTGCCTATGAATATGGTCACACTGCTGGGTATGGCAGTGTCCAAAAGTGATCCCTTAGCTATCTTCTGTGCTTCTCTGGATATAATATTTACTACTTTTAGGAGCTGATTTTTTTTTCTCCTTTCCTTGCTGTGCAGGTGAGGCAGCAGGTCTGGCACTGGGACTGGTTATGCTGGGATCTAAAAATGCTCAGGCTATTGAGGACATGGTTGGCTACGCACAGGAAACCCAGCATGAGAAGATCTTGCGGGGCCTTGCCGTTGGAATTGCTCTGGTGATGTACGGGAGGATGGAGGAGGCAGATGCTCTCATAGAGAGTCTCTGCAGAGATAAGGTGAGTTTGTGCCTTAATGCTGTGCCCATTTGTTACACAGGTGTCCTTCCTGTCCTGTCCTTAAATCTCCAGCTAATGCAGGTTGGCTGTGTTTACCAGGGAAGCATTTATGTGGATCTGAAATGGAGCCATTTCACAGTTTTTGTTTGTTTGTTTTTCACTCTGAAAAAAATTAGAGCAACAATGTCGACTCTTGTATTAGCTCCCACTCATACACAATCTAAGTAGTCCTGTGAGCAGTAGCAAGGAGCAGATAGAGTGTAGTGGTTAAAAACAAGTGAAGCTCAGTATAGCAGTTCATTCTCAAGGGCCTAGTGGCAGTCAAGCTCAGTGGCAGCTGAGGACATAACTTCCTATAGCAGCTTCCACCTGAAATGACCAAATAACATCCCTGTTTTAGGGACAGGTAGCAGGACAATTGCCAAGAATGACAGGAAAACAGCAGAGCATTGATACTGCCTAGTTGCAGCTCCCAAGCTCAAGAGTGAAACATATTTGAAGTTGAAATTGTCGAATCCTGTTGTGAATAAAGATTAAATTTTGATGCATGGTGCTTTCTCTTCCAGGATCCAATTCTCCGCCGCTCAGGCATGTACACAGTGGCCATGGCATACTGTGGCTCAGGGAACAACAAGGCTATCAGACGCCTGCTGCATGTGGCTGTAAGTACCATGGCTGAGGAGCCCATGGCAAGAAATTTGGGGAGAGAGAGAGAGAAAGCCCATCAGTTTGACAGGCTTTGTGTGTTCACTGTTAGGGTTCTGGTTCAAAGCAGAGATTGTGAAGAGATGAGAGCTTTCCTTAAAATTTTCAGAAGAAATAACAGGGTCTGCTGACATTAGGATAAATAGACTTGCAGCAAGAAAGTCTGTCATGAAAAAGAAAATTGTTACAAATTGATACTAGTAAATCAATAAAACCAATAATGTTTTTGCAGTGTGTAACCTGCATAATAACAGGCTGGAAGAAAACCAATGTAAACTGTAAAAGGTGGCTGTTGTCTGCTCTTTGAGAGGCTTGTAGTCGCAGTATTTGAATGTGAATTGGTCTCCTTCAGCTAAAGTTGAACATGATCTTGTCTTCCTGATTAATTTGTGTTTCTGGACACCTGGCTGAAAATGTTGCAGACTCAGGTGTTTCAACTGTGCTCTGAATGTCCTATTTTCCCCTTTGTAGGTGAGTGACGTGAATGATGACGTGAGGAGGGCAGCGGTTGAGTCGCTTGGTTTCATTCTGTTCAGGTACAGTATCTTCCTCTGTCACTGTTACAGCCTTCAATATGATGTCCCTTATATTCCAGGAAGTGAGCACACTATTGCTATTGTTAACTGACTTGATTGCTAACTAAATGGAGATTGAAAAGTCAAAAAAATTGAGAAAATAAAACATGGTTCAGATTTAGAAGCCTTGGGTTTGGTTTTGCTAGTGAGTCTTAATGCATGATTTTACACGCATGGGAACATTGTTTTGTGGCTGAGATAAGCACAGAGAAACAGATTTCGTTTAACAAATGATGCATATAGGACTGCACTGTGAGTAGTAGAAATGTAACCTTCTAGCACAGTAGTAATGACAGAATAAAATTTCACATGAAAAGAAAAAATCTCCTAAATCTCTTGAATGTACATGATGCAGTAATATAACTTTATACATACATATATATGTAGTTTCTTTAAGAGCTTTAATTTTGCTTTTTGAAGTGTGCGAACTGAACGAACTGTTCCAAAACTGGGCAATGTTCTATTGAGATGTCTCTGGGAAAGAATGGAAAGTGCTGTGGGATAGAGTGGTAGAAAAATGACTCCTGTGAGACAGAGCTGCAGAAAGCAGGAGCCAGAAGAGTCTGTTGCTGCCAGGAGTCATCTTGCTGTCTCATCTCATTCTGGTGTTGCTTGTTTAAATTCCAACTGCTGCTTCTCCCTGCCACTTTCTCCCAGCAGCTACCGCAGCAACTCACAATTTATTTACTTGTTCAGTGTATTCCTTGGAAACTCACTTAGGTGCTTTTTAACCGTTGAGATTTCTTAGGGCAGAAGAAATCTTAGAGCTGTTGAACCGGGTGTTAGATGAACTTTATGGTATCCTTGTGCATGTGAGTGTGTGCTCTATTTGTAGCCTCAACGAAGCTTGATGTCTTATCATGAGAGTGATTTTTTTGTTTGTTTTAGTGGTTTTTTTAATATGTTCTTATTAAGATACTGTTTTTTTTTATTTTGTTTTATTTTTAAGTCAGTTCCAACTTAAGTGTTCAGCAGATGCATAATGAGTCTTTCTGTAGGTTTCTGGGCTTATGATTTAATTGTCTGAACAGTCTTAGATGAAGTTTTCAAATAAAATGAAGAAATATTTGTAGGATTGAGGGTTAATTAAAAGTTAAACATGCAAGGCTTGTTCCAGGCCTCCTGTAAGCAGCATTACTTAGACAAGTAAGTCTGCCTACTTGCTGTCTAAAATCTACCTGGAGACTGTGACTTCTCTAGAACTAATTTGAAAGATATTGAAATTATCTTTATTTTAATTATTTTTTTATTAAGTATCCAGTGTGAAGTTCTAACAGGTTACTGAGCTTGCATGTGTTCTACAGCTAGTGGTGCTGCCTATCTGTGGTATTTTGACGATGTGCTCTGCAGTTCCCTATGTAAGAGTTGGGGTTTGTTATTTAATTTTTGATATGACTGAATATCCTTATGTTCCCCTGTTTGTATAGGAATCTGTGTAGTTTGAGCACTGAATTGAGCATGTCTGAGAGGAGGCATTACATACTTAGACCAAAGTCCATTGGATATTTTAAACGGATATTAAGATCTTTGTTTGCCCTTATTTGAGTTGGGGTAGACTTTTATCTCATCTTGAAAAGCAGGCCGTAAAAGATGCTTAAAACTGTTAATTCAAAATCTAGGTTGCTGGCACTACTAGCTAATGTATCATTAACTAAGTTGCTTCTTGTTTTGCTCCATTCTGTTTTATTCAAAGCTGCAGTTCAGTGTAGTTTACAAACGAAACAAGTTCTGTCTGTGGGCAGCAGGCGTCTCCCAAGAGCTTCTGCTCTTGCTTTCATGAGCACAGATCATTCCTTGCAACATGGGGATCTGCTCCCCTCCCGAAGCCAAAGGGTTTGTTTAACAGGCTTCTGTCTCTGTGTACAGAAGGAAAATTCCATACAGGCCTTCCATAGTTTCAGGGATCTCTTTTCCAAACAGGTTGTGACAAAGCACTTTTGATCTCTGATTTCAATGTCATTTTTCTTCTCAGGAAATGGATAACACAACTGGACATTGATAATTTCCTACTAAACTGAGAAGCTTTCAGAGCTTTGTGCTAAACCAGTTACTGTGTGCTGGTATCTCTCTGCAGTACTAAATACAGATCTGCCTCTTCAGGTTCATTCCCTATCTCCACTTTGATCTCTTAACTTCTTTTGCAAGTTTCTGCTTTGCTTTTTGATTGCTAAGCCTTTCTTTTCATTTGGTAGCTTTATATAAAGTATGTTATCTGTTAATTTGCTTTAGGATATCATTCTTGGAGGGAGCCTTCAGTCTGTCTGCTCCAGGCTTGTGCAGTCGCATGTAATGGTGAACAGCTCTTCTGTCTAGAGAGGCCCACCTCTAAATACTGTCTGCCGTCTTCTCCCTGGTTATAAACCAAGAGGCCCAGGCCTGGACTGGATAACATACAGCTCATCCTAGGTGCAGAAACATGACCGAAGCTTCTGTAAGAAGAGGTTGAATCCAATTCCTTGTATTTGATTCCAGGAAGGAAAGTGTGAAGTCAGGGTTGAACTCAGAGAATAAATTTGCTTGGTGCAATCTCTGTTTTTCCTAGAGGTTCATGCCGTTACTGTAGAACTGAATGTGCTGGCGGTGTAAGTTCCTCCAAGCTGTGCACTGCAGCAGCCCTCTTGCAGGAATAAAATCCAAATATGGGTGGAGTTGATGCAGTTTGAGAATGGTAATTCCCTTAAACCACCAGGTGACAGAGCTGGAGCCCGCAAGTTTGTCTCCTAAATACCCAGCTTGTTTTCTGTTTGTTGCAGCTCTTTGTGAATACACGTTCTTCCTCTTGGATTTCTAAGTCTCTTAAGATGCTCCTAGCCAGCTTTTCTAGGTAATTCAGTGTCTCTGTACTCCACTGTTCTGTAAGGCCATGTTGTCCCATTCCCCAGTGAATGTACCCTCTCAGCACAAGTTTACAGCCCTGTGCCCTTTCAGGAGCACAGCCTGGCCCTTATGGCAAGGTCTAATCGAAGTAGCACAATATCAGAATAAAATGTGATGGAATGTAATGTAACACAAGCTGACATGAGGTTTAAAAAAACAACTTTAAGACTGTAACGTGAAGATTAGTTTTTTTAAGGACATGCCATGTTGTAGATTTTGCACTTACTATTTATTGAAAAAAAGTCTGTGAAAGAATGTGTATGACTGCTTCATTGTTTAAAAACTTGCGAAATAAGGTTTGGATGCCTTTTTAGAAGAGACATTCTAGTGTAGGTTATTAAGTTTTTTCTAAGAATTGGAAGATTAAACTTTCCGGTGTGTTATGAAAGGTGTCAGGCTAGTCATTGTAACATTCTCTACTATCCTTAACATATATCTATCTGCACATATCCGTTTTATCTGCTTTGCAGATAAAACCCAAAAACACAGAATGTGAAAACACTCTGTAGTTATAGTCTCTAAATTAATAGCAAAACATTTTTTTTTTCCTTTGTTCTATTCAATGCCTTCCCTCTTTTTCTCAGATCACTTCAAAATGTTAAATTGCTCTTTCAGCAGTGTTCAGGAGTTTCCTTCCTGTGTTCTTTTCCAAAGCTGTTCTTTATGGCCTGGATCAAAGGTGAAAATTCAGTGAAATTCTCACTTCTGCAGCAGGATTGCTAGCCATATTTGCTCAGTGAATTCCATGGTGGTTTTGGGGGTAAGCCATGCAAGGAACACTGCTAGATCCTCTCTTTGCTTTGCTCAAAGTATTGTCTGGGCTGCAAGGGTTGGGAGGCTGGGGCTAGTGCTGCTGTAGCGGCTCCATGCCTTGCGGGCGGAAGTCATCCTGTGTGCAGGAGCTTGGGCTAGGAGCAGAGCAGAGTTTTCAACCTCCTTCAGTTTGTGAGCTCCACAAAGGCTTCCAGTGGGACACGTACCAATAGATGTTACTGACAGCAGCACTACTTTCTTCATTATGGTTTTACTGACTGTTTAGAAGTAGTCCACAGGTCTGCAGGCGGCTGATCAAAACCACAGCTGTTGGCTATAGGACTTAATATGGCTTTTTCCTTCTCTTCAGCCTATTATCATGTGAAAATTGAGCATTAGTTATGTATTTTTTGACTCAACAGTCTCATGCCACTGTATTAAATTGTCAGAAAATGCTGTGGTGCAAGAGAATTGTTTCAAAGCTCTCCTCCTTTCTCTCTTCCCCGTAGCTAGCGAGGCAGTAGTATGGCATAGAAAAACTTAGACTTTTTACATCTTTTCTACTTTAAAAATGACTGCATCTTACAGGAGACACTTTTAAAAGTAAAATATTATTGTAAAATGGTACAGAGGCGTGAATAAAGCTTGAGATGTTTGGAGATTGGGGTGTGGATAACATGGCTGAGCAAAAAGCCGTGTGGTAAAATAGCAAGAAGAAAAGTGGTGTATATACTTGGATACTGTAACATATCTCTGTTCTCTCAGTCATGCTGCTATTTATTGCCAATGATCATAAACTACAAATTTTACCTTATTAATGATGTTTATGAATTAGTCTTCCTTTCTGCTAAAGTGGTTTCTAAAATATTTATCATGGCTGTTGGAAAACAGCATTTAAGGTACTTGTGATTTCTGGTTAGCCTTTTTCTTCCCTCCTCCCTTCCTTTGCTTTTGAAAGAGTTATGATGAGGTGGAAAACATGGTGAAGTGTTTTTGTCTTTCAAAATGGAAAAGCTTTCTTTTATCTTAAGTTTTATAATTTTGCATCATTAATTGGTCTTCGACAGCGAGATATAGTTGGTTTATGTAGTCATCTTTATATACTATTACATGTTAGAGCAATGCTGCAATGCTTCTAAACACTTACAGCTGATGCATGAAATGGGGTAGAAGTTTTAAAGATCATAATAAATCTGCTTAGAGAGAAGACTTCCACACGGGTTGAAAACCCAAAGTAAAGGTTTG
The DNA here is from genome assembly GCF_000705375.1 of Tinamus guttatus. The sequence continues at coordinate 239,750 of NW_010588962.1, read as the reverse complement.
ATTGCTCTGATTGCAGTTGTAAGTGTGGGGAGATAAGAGTCTGTCATCCCGAGAGAGTAGGAGCTTACTGCTTCTCTGGGCATTGCAAAGTGTTCCTTAAGGCTCAGGTGTGGTGGGATGGTGCTGGGAGAGGGACTGGGGCAAGCGAGGGACTAATCCAGCTGCTAGAGTGTCCCAAAAAGGAAGATTTAGTCTTGGCTGCCAAGTGTCCGCTACCCAAAGGTAGAGAACTGTGAATGGTTTATGTTCAAGTCGTCCTTTTAGGATAATGCAAGTAAAATAGTAATGTTTCCTGCTTTTGTATCCTTTGTGTTTATATAGCCTGTGGTATTTTAACGATATATTTGTTTTAAAGTGAACTAAAGTTTTGAATTTTATTCCAGTAGCACTTGGGCAGTTTGTTTTAATTTGTATAGCTACCTTTCTGCCAAAGGCAGATGGCAGCTTTTCTGGGTAACTGAGTGTGAGCCTAACAGTGGTTTTAATGCGAGCTCTACCAGTGGCTTTGTCAGTGTGTTAATTGTGAAGGAAAGGGATTTAGTGCAACAAACCTGCTTGTTAATCGTTGCGTAGAAAAGACTGAAAGGGTTTTGTTTGCCTTCCAGTCCATTTTATCTTTGTCTTCAGCCTTCTTGATGGAGGGGAATGGAGGGCCCCTTTCAGTGAATGGAAGGTTAATAATAACAGAAATGCTTTTAAGGTAAGGAGAAGAAGCCTTAACTTTTCACTGAAGTTCAAATTGGAAAACGTCTCCTTTATCTGCAAATCTGAAACAATCTCTGTGGGATATCACAGGTTACTTAGCACATTGGAAGTCTCCCTGGCATCTCCGATAAAACTGATCTCTGTTCTCATAAAAAATGTAGCTGTAACAATCAAATTGCACAAATGCGTTAATTGTTTCAAGCAATGCAGTAAGAGATGCTGCATTAGTTCTTTGCCAGCTCTTCTTCTTTGTTTTAGACCATTAGTAAGTGCCTATTTATAAAAAAAAGGCTCAGTGCTTTATATCACTTGGGTGCTTTTGAAAATCTCAGCAAGTGCTTTCAGTTCTTACTGTAAACTGGTAACCCTCCCCAGACAAGTAGATTAATGTGGTTTGTTTAAATCAGCCTTGCTATTACCCCACTGTTAACTCAGATGTGTTCCTTCAATAGGTCACTCTCCTTGGGGCCTAATGGTAGTGCCTGTAGTGCCTACAGCAAACCTGTCAGACACCTTAAGATCACTGGATTAATGTGCATGGGAGGAAGGAGAGAAACTAGTCTAGTATATTCACCTTTGCCTAAATTTCAGTAAATTTCTTTCAGTTTCTCAAACTATAAACACACTTTTTTTTTTAACTGAATAGTAAACAACCTTTTAAGGGGTGTGTTTTATAACTGAATTGTTTGTCTGACCAAATTCTTACATTTGTTTTACAAGTACTGTTCAGCAAATGAGGCTTCAAATTATGTCATTAAAAATGCTGAAATTCTTTGAGCCATTAAATGAAATTGATGATCTTTTTTGATGAAAAATTGCTGATGGATTTTATGAGGGTATTTTGATGTGCGTGTGTGTTACAGAATAAAAGGTTCATTTGTTGTGCGGGGTTTAATGCCTTTGAGCCTGAAATGAGCTAGTATCACCTATTTAGAGCACTTGTAGAGAGGGTCCTTCAGAGCACAAGATGCCTTTAATTTTTAAGGGCTTAATGCTTTTTCATGGGTTGGAAAGGATAACCTGATTATGGGAATCTTAGAAGTGTCTAGACAAATCGGGTTTGACATGAATTATTAAAAAAAAAAAAATAAGCCTTTGCAAGTCATCGATTTTTTGTAACTACCTTCTTACTTGAAAAGAAAAAAGCTTCTCCTGTTCTGCAGAGTGAAAGCCTCTCTCCTTGCAACCAGGGAAAACAGTTTGTCTCCAGGAAACTGTCACTGGCAGTAAACACCCTGATGTCAAATGCCAAACATGAAAGTTAGTTACTTCTTCACTGACTGTTGGTTTTTTGCCATGTTGATAGCTACCCCAAAGGGGAAGTGAAACAAAGGAATGCTGTATGTGGGTGTCTTTATTAAAATGATGAAAGAAATCTAATGCTTCATCGTGATAGTAAATAATTCCTGAGAATTAGCCAGAACACTGGACTCCTGGCTTGCCTGGCAAAGAGCTGGGAGAGCCTCTGCTGGGCAGTGAGGTGCCTCTCTGGGCTCCAGCACCCCTGGATGTTCAGGATGCCTTCGCCAGGTTTACTGGGCTCACGTTGCTTTACCTTTTAAGGATGCTGTTAGGTATAGCAGCCAAGAAGGAGATTTATGGAGTAAAGCTTTTGCTGTCTCATTCCAGCTTTCAATGCTTTGGATTTTTCCGCAATAAGAAAATTGGTGTAGGAAAACGACATCTTCTGTGAAGCACTGTAAGAAATCACTATGTCTCTGTGTGTTATTGGCTTTGTGCCATTAGTCTTTTCAGGGTCTTGATTTTTGTTTAATGTTGGATTATTTAAGGGTATTTTTGTTCCTTTTGAAAATTGATCCAAACATGGCCAGGTGTGACCCAGTTAGAAGTTTTACACTCGGAGAATACAAGATCAGTGATGGATTATCTGAAGGCTTACAACTTGCAGAGCTCAGGTTTGGGACTGGTTCCCTGAAATCTATTTCATGTCCCCACAGTTGAGATTAGGTGAAGTTTCTGAGCCTTGGTTTCTGGGGATAGTGTAAAGGCTAGGAGGGTTTGATTCTCTTTGTGTGTGTGTGTGTGTGTGTGTGTGTGTTTTGCATTTCATTTATTTTTTTCTTTCTTATGGTGGTGGGCAGGGAATGTTGGTACGTTAATTTACATTTCAAGATGCCTGTTCTGTTAGCTTCCAAATTCCATTATTTTCCTCTAAGACTGCTGAGGTGGATATAGTTAGAGGTAGTCCTTCTGTCTGTGTCTGTACGGTAACTTTGGTTTAATTAGATAGGCAGCCAGAACATTCGCTGAGTGCCTCTTAATGCATTTTAAGTAGATAAGGGAGGAGAAAAAAAAACAAAACTACTTGAGCACTGTCCTTCTAAAATGTACTTCTTTCCATAGTGATGTGATATTTCCATAGTGATGCTGATATTGCGGATCAGCTTTATGACTTTTTGTTTTCTTTTTTGCTTCTTTGGTAACTTAAACAGAACTTACATGTTCCAAGGTAAAAGGTTCTGTAATATGGAGGGAAGTGGAACTGGTTGGAGCATTTCACTATGAACAAATGAATTTTGCCAAATGTACTTTCTGAATGAATTTTTTTGTACAGTTGGAGAATGGTCAGCCCTTTTTGCCATAAAATCTTTCGTGTTCTGCTAGCAGGTGATATAAACCTTATGTCAATTATTACTTAGGCTGATATCTTTGTGAAGAGAGCTGGGTGTTATAAGTCCTCTCATTTCACTCCCAATATTTAAAATGTGTTTTGTGTCCATGTTACTTGAGATGATGCTAGTGGGTATGGTAGACACCCAAGTCTCCCTTGTCAGCACCGCACATGTCGGATTATGCTTAGTTACTTTCTAGCAATCTTACTTGTGCTCTCCTAAAACAGCTTGCAGTGACTGACTTTTTTCAAACATGTCTTGCTAATGAAGGTAATGTCCTTGTACATGTATGGTGCTGCAGGTAACAGCTGTTGAAACAAGAACTTTGTTCTCTGTGTTGTCTTTTAATTTTATAGTTCTGCATCTTTCCTTCATCTTCCTGCTCTCTCTGTCCTTACACCTTCCCAAACTATTACCTCATTTCTGAGCTTGTCTGTGTAATCTGTGGATGAGCAATTTCTTTTTGCACTTAACAGGTTAAAAGTGAATGTGTATGTTTCCTTGGTCATGTGTTTCTGTCTATGGAGAAATTTGCTTTTCCTGTAGGAGGACTGGACTTTGACTAGTTGTTTGGTTGTGGTTTATGGCCTGATTGAGGTATTGCCGATGACTAAATTCAGTAAGTGGAACATGTTGATTTTCTATTTATGGTCATAAAAATTGAGAAATCTACATGCTGGCTTGACAAAATACATCTTTGCAGGGTGAGACCTTTTCCAGGACTGCTTCCTGTTCTTGGTGTCTAACCTCGGATTAGTAAGAGGTCTGGGATTTATTCTCAATGGGGCATTTCGTCAGATTAGTCCTGGTGTTACTGCTCATTGCAGACTCACAGATGTGCAAAGGTAGGGCCAGGCAGAAGAGGAGCAAGTTACCTCTTGCCCTTTCCAGGCACTGTTAGCCAGCTGTGGGGTTCTTGCTGGAAAAGGAAAGTTTAAATTGATGCTAATGGTGGGATTGATAATCCAGTATAGTCCTCTTCCCCAGGGCTAGGATGTACCTTGTATAGCTTCCATTAGCACTCTCTAAAGACTGTTCACTTTGAGCCTGCTAGAGCACTTATAGGGGAGAGGAAGGGAAAACACCTGCAAAATTGGAACAACCAACCAACCCCCACACTTTTTTTTTCCTCACCACCTTTGCTAACTACTGCAGAGATCCAGATCTGCCTTGGAGGAGCTTGCTGTACTGGGAGTTGCTGTCTCATGGAAAGGCGGTATTTCATCTACCTGCAGAGTCGGCAACCACAGGCCTTCCTTTCCTTCCTAATTCTGTGTTCTGTTTCTGTTAAGCACTATCTCCTTTTATTATCAAAGGGAAGCTTTCTGAGAGGTGTCCCTGAGCGGGAGGAGACAAACAGAGAAAGCTTGATGGATCTGAGTTCAAGGACATGACTTTGATACCAGGAACGAGGGATTTCAAAGTGGAGCTTCATCTTTATGAACCTATGAAAATGAATGATTGCTGCCTGCTGTCTGAGTGTTTTTTGTTTGATCTGCATGGATTTATTAAGTAGCAGGGGAGTTTTCAAAGATGACTGTCTTCAGCTGGCTGGCTGCTGGGAAGCAATTCAAAAATGATGTTGTTCCATCCGCCGCTGTGTGGTGTTCCTCGTGAAGGCCGCTTGCTGCATTGCAGATGATGCTGCCATCATCATTTTTCTGCTGTGGTCACTCTGTCCATGAATGTGATCTTACTTGCACCAGGTTTCAGAACTCCTGCCTTAGGTTAAGTGAGGGATTAGTCTGTGAAATTTTCAGTTAAATAATCAGTTCTTTTTTTTTTTTTCTTTCTTTCTTAATCCCTCTGCCCTTGAGTTTTAAAATAACCTATGGCTAATGAAAAGCTATTGATTCTCTGTCTGCATCTCCCAGCATCTTCCACAGCTATAATGAGAAATTGGAGCTTTTTCTAGCTTCAGTGACTAGCGACTGTCACAAAAAGGGGGAAGAAAGTAGAAAAAAAAATTGTATGCATCATAGATGCATTTTTAATATTTTTTTCCCTGGAACTTTTTGGCTGTTGTTACATCAGGCTCTGTTTCGAACTTGCATATGTTTTAAATTAAATATATATAAATAAATGTTGGAAGGACAAGTTATCTTTAGAACTCTCTGTTCTGTGGATGAAAAAGCTAAGTTGTTTTTTTTTTTTTTTCTGTACATAATTTTACTGTGTAACTAAAGAGGTCTAAAAACATCAAAAATGAAAACAAAACCAACTCCCTTTGAGCTGAAAGTTTTACTGTAAATGGAAGCTATGGAAAGATGATGAGTTGGCTGCTTACTGTAAGAAGCCCAATACTTTAGGAAAATCTATTGTTTCCTTCTCAGAGAGAAATGGTCTGGAACTGATACAAGCTTGTGATTTTGTAGGTGAAAATGGCTTGCTTAGTTTTTGCAGATTTAGTGTGACGAGTGTTCTATTAATTTTTTTGCTCTGCTAGAAGATTTGCTTTACCAATACCCTATATCAGGGAGTGGGTGGATTGGGAATCGGGGAGTTGGTTGGATTGTATCAGAGAGTGGGTGGGATTTTATTCTTGTGCCATTAGTACAATTAAATTTTTTCGAGCTATGCTAAGCTAAATTTTTGTGAACGAATCAAATACTGCTGCTGTCCCTCTTGCTTTGGGAATGCTCCTGGGTGGCCCGTTGCTCTGTGGCAGCCTCTCGAAGGCCGCACCACATAGACATCTTCAGAGCTTTGAGTCTGGTTCTGCCCTTTCAAACTGACCCTTCCAAATGGCTTTTGAGAGTGCAAGATGAAGCCCCAGTGACTGGGCTGCCTGTTCTCAGCAGGGTTTCCAGCATTATCCATGCCGAAGCTTTGGAGCTAATATTTACTGAGACGTGTGTGTACTTTGGTTTTGTTTTTCCCCGAGAAGATTATGTTGGTCGATATTCTCTGGTGCAAACAGTGATGGCGGAATAAGTAGCGCTCTGCCACTAATGTGGGGTTCTGGAGGGACTGGTTTTCTTTTATATTTTTGCTGTGAGTTCCTGAGAGATGCGAAATCTTTCTATCGTTTCTAAACTCTATTGGGACATAGTCATAATGGAAAATGAGTTTTAAAGTTTTTGGTAAAAATTTGAATATAGCACTTTTTTTTTTCTCCCCCCCACAGATTAGATCTTCTAAGGTATAAAGGTTTGATATGCAAGATGCTTTATTTATGGATTACTGAATCTTTCTGTTTTAAGTGCAGACTTGATTAAGACTTGAAAGGTATCTCCTACCTAATTCCCTTCACTCTCCTCCACTCAGTCCTCATCTCTTTCATAAATTTATAAAGCCCTTAAAATCGTTTAGGTTTCCTATCACTATTGTTCCCATTGAAAATCTGCTCTAGCTCGTTTTTGATAGTTGAAAATACTTAAACATCAAACCTAAAGTTACTTATGGTCATTTTAGACTTCGATATTAAAATTTTCCCTCAGGTTGAAGAACTTCTCTTCATCTCTGGTGATTACTATTCATTGTTCCCATTGAAAATCTGCTCTAGCTTGTTTTTGATGGTTGAAAATATTTAAACATCAAACCTAAAATTACTTATGGTCATTTTCAACCCGAGGGAAAATTTTAATACCGAAGTCTAAAAACTTTTCTTCATCTCTGGTGATTTCTATTTGATATGTGTTTACTGAGAGCAATCATATCTCCTCTCAGCTTTTGTTTTGCCAAGCTAAATGAGCAATTCTCTAAGCTGTTCTTTGGTAAAAGACTGTTCTGCTGCCCTGATCATCCTAGAAACCTAAAATTGCATCTGTTTTTGGTTTGAATTCACTTTTTGTTCACAACTAACCCAGATGACAAAATATTCAGGTGAGGTCTTAGTGCTTTGTGCAGATGATACTGCTACTTTCTTATCTATTTGAAACAGTATCTAAGAAATGCATTTTGCTTTCACGAATAAATCATGTTTCTTATGCTTGGTAACCAGATCCTGCTTCTCGATAGAAATCATTTGGAAAAAGCCCCTACTTGGTAGACAGCAGCTTGATTAACTAAGAATTTTGTCGGCTGAGACCACCAAAGATTATGCTTTTCTGGGGACATGCAAACCATTATTAAGTACCTACTAAAACTCTTATTTGTTTTATGGCAATATCATAAAATAAATGTTTATATGAAAGATGCATGAAGAAATTGGATGTCATGGCCTTGTCTATAGTGTTCTGTGAATAACAGGCCTGGTTTGGGGCCAGGGAAGCATGGACATTCAAAAGTGACAACTGGTTGGATTTAAACTAAAGGTTTGAAACCTTGTCACCCCCTAGATCTTAAACCTTATCAGATCTAGAGCTGTAGCCAAAGTAGGGTGGGAGGGGCCAACTACTACTGCCCAGGAAGAGGGATGCAAGGAGCCCTTTGGCAGCACCTGAGAGGAGGCAGGGGACACACAACTTCAGCAAAAATGGGGTGTTTGTCCAGTCTGACAAAAGTGAATAGCCAAGTGCTGTGCTATCTCCCTGGATATGATCTCCCCAAGATACATGTTTTGGGGTAAAGTTGATTCTAGAAATCTCCAGTAGCTTCAGTGGAGCCAAGATCTTAACGGTTGGGGAAACCAAGCAAATCAAATGGGTGATACCAAATGAAAGACCCCACTTTTGCTGGCCATCATTCTGTCTTAAACACTTGCTCGTATTTTCAAGTGGAATAGCTGTTCTGTCTTTGGCTCTTTTTATTTTGTGTGAACTACATTGGATTAGTGAAGGCTTTCCCTTAGCTTCCAAAGGCCACAAAGAAAAGGAAATTTGTTCATTTAGTGTTTGTACGTGGGTGGCTTTCTTATACTTTGAAGAGGCTGGAGATGATAACTAAGTCAGTTACTCAAATTGATTTAGCTTCTTTTATTTATTTCCCTCTTCCTGTAGACTACAGTTCTGCAGGATGACTACAGTCATTGTTTATCATGGAATGCAATTGTAGTTGTTATCATGGGATTTAGGGTTAAAGTAGAGGAGACTTCGGAGGAGAGAGTTAATATAAATTTATGAGATATTGCTTGCATAAATAACAAAAACAAACATATTATTTATACCCTCCCATAGCACAGTTACCTAGAATACATACAGTAATACTATATATGAGCGTTGTTGCCATTCCACTATACATAACTGACTTGTTCTTCTGTTTTATCAACTTCATTTTCTGTGAGCAGCAGTGTATCCAGCAGAATGGCTGATGATGCTTGGATGGGTGAGCTCCGCAGCCTCATTGGGCTCTGGTACATAATGGGATTAATCCCATTTCGCATCCCATGCATAACAAGGAGCTTGGAATTTTCTGCCACGGAATTTCTGAAAGAGATTCTGCTGGAGCATTTCCGAAGGGCCTTGACAGGCTTTGTGGTCCGATAGTTGCAAGTGATATACCTGCTGAAAGCTTCCCTAAATGTTTTATTAAAGAGTGTATAGACAAGAGGGTTCACCCCTGAAGATACATATCCTATCCAAACAAAGATTTCCATGAGCTTTTGAAAAACTTCCTTGTTGCAGGAGTTGCACAGGACTGAACTTATGTTTGTGATAAAGAATGGGCACCACATAAGCAAGAAAAGGAAAAATACAATCCCCAGAACTTTTGAAGCCCTCTGTTCGTTGTTGATAGTTTGCATAGACTTCCTCCCAATTGTAGACATTCTGCAGACAGGCACATCACTGGACAAAGGCTTGTCCTTTCTGGAGCCATTTAGCATAGCCACCTTTTCTGGTGAGGACGCAGGTGTTACGTCCCGCTGAAATACCGTGGACACTGTTGACCAAGTGAAACGCTGGGGGGACTTGTTGATCAGGTAGGCTTTCTTGCGTAGCACTTGGATTGTCAGAAAATAAGTGACTATCATGATAGTGAGGGGAATGAAGAATGCAGCCACTGATCCGTATAGGATGAAGTCACGAAAACGATCGGGCGTCAGGGCGCACGTTATGTTTGTGTGGTTGCCGTTTCCATCTTCGATGCCTCTGATGGGGACTGGAATAGCAATGCCTAGAGAAGAAAAAACAAGTGGTTCAGCATGGTATCTGCTTGCAACCTCCCTTTTGGACCTCAGGCTGCAAGGTCTGTAAGGGAAGGTGATTCCCAAGCTCTGGAGCGGGCGCAGAGTGACTGAAAGAATATGAGTTTCTGGGAACATCAAGTGGATAACTTTGTGAAAGCTGACAAATTATGTTTTAAGAGAATGGCCTTTTAAGCTGAGATGAGGCCTAACCCTTCATGGTTTAGGAAGCAGCATAAGATTGCCAAGGTCCCATGTCTCCCATACATTGCTTTGATTCTAGTTGCGACAGTTAGCGCAGCTTTTTCTCCAAGGAAATGAGTTTTCCTAATGTGGTCTGCTTAATGTTTTTTTTTTTTTTTTTCCCTCCGGGGTAAGCTTCGCATATTTTGAAGGCCAGTTGTGTAAAATTGTGTGAATACATAAAACTTGTTTTTCTCTCTTAACCACATCAAGTAATCCGACACAGCTGTTCTTTTTTTTTTCTTTTAAACTCTGCTTGACTTTGAAATAGTTAAATAGATGCCAAAATTATGTAGTGTATTTTTGAGATGGATTTGTTGTTTAAAAGTCTCTTGGATATTTAAGAGTGTTTAAATGAGGCTAGCTAGCTAGCTCTGTAATTCACTGCTCGTTTGGAAAAAAAATGTTAGCAGTCTTGTCTTTTTAAATGAATTTTTTATAACCACTAAATTACAGTCAGCACTTCATTTGCCAGCAGTCTGACATTACAACAAAAACAACAGGTTCCTTGCTGTCTGGTGAAGGTTATTCGTGCTATGTTTCCTGATACCACTTAATGGGGTCTAGGGATTTACTGTATTCCTCGGCTACCTGGCTTACTGAAGTTGGTTAAAAGCAGCAAGCAGCAAAATGGTCACCCTTCAGCCACTTGACCCCTTCCTTAATAAGAAGGACACCTTCAGACACAGCAAACATTTAAAATAAGGACTGAATCAAATTGGCTCTTGAATTGGAGATTGGGGCTGAACAGTCACTCAGCTGCAGAGTGCTTTTGTGATAGAAAAAAGAAGTGAAAAAATGCTGCGCTGATTAATAAGTCAGATAGTAATAGGTCAGCTTTTAAGTGTCTTGTCTTGCTAGCAGTTTGATTTTTTTTCTGTGATAAAATAGAGATTTTTTTCCGTCATGATAGATCTTCTCTGTTTTTTTTTTTTTTCCATGCTGGAATTTTTTTAGGCATGTATACCCAGGTCAAGAAGCTGGATGTGTCCATGGTCTTGTGCATTATTGGTCAAACTAATTCAGAATAACTTTGTTCTTTCCCTTGGCACCAAGAGCATACAACACTCTGCCCATTGCTATGTGCAATGCAGGTTAGTTATGTGAATTAAGAGTTCTTACCCCCGTGGCTCACTTATCTGATGTCTTTAAATCTTTAAATTCTTTGAATGGCTCTTTAAAAAAGAATTATTAAAGAAAGGTTAAATGCCACATGCAGAACAAAGCTAATAGAAATGGATATACATTTGCAACTTTCATATAAACTTTTTTATTTATATTTTGGTTTAAGAATTAGACTTTTCTATATTGTCAGTAAGCATGCCAGTAAGATGCATTTTAGTAACATCTACTTCAGGCTTAAAATGGTGTTTGGACAAAAAGACAACAGGTGGGTTCCGCAGGAACATGAAATTTTGCTTTCACCGAGACATGCTACCCATGCAGATGTGTTCCCACTGTGCAGAAGAATGGTGATTTCCCCTCAGCCCTTGACCTTTGTAATAGGCCTGACTAGGAGCATCTGTTGAGAAGGATTTTTATGACATAGCCATCTACGACCTAAGAGGTGAATTTAGGCCATCCCAGGTGACAGTCTGCTGACCCACAGTAATCAATACTACTTTGGCATTTTCAGTTTTGCCCAGCGTTCTACTATTGCTTTGGACATGAAAAACTTTTACATTTCCTTTCTGATCTCCGAGTCTCACATACCTATTGAAATGAGCCAAACGATGGTGATCTTGATGACTGTTGTAGCCCACGAATTGTACTGGCTGGCCTGGATCGGCTTTTTAATCGCAATATAGCGGTCTAGTGAGATGGCACAGAGGTGCATGATGGAAGCTGTGGAAAAGAGGACATCAAGGAACAGCCAGATGGGACACAGAGCAGTTGGAAGAGGCCAGGAATTGTCTGAAAGAGAGCAAAAAACTCATTATAGTTGAAGCATTCCGTGAGTCTTCATAGTATGGCTTTTTCTTGCCATCAGTAACTCCGAGAAAATCTTAATGCTCAGTGTCCCTCCCTCAGTGGTATTCTGTCGTCCTTGATAGCTCCTTGGCATCATGGTGGTTTTACTCACAGCAGTGCCAGCGTGCTAAGTGTATTCTCCCTACTTAAAAAACTCAGCTGTGCTCAATCAGTAGGTGTGTTAAAAGTCCTGCTAGAGAACTGAGTTCTCCACTGAATCACGATTTCTAGCCAGTCATTATTTTTCAATCTCCCTGATCTCAGTAAATGCACCTGCCGACTAGGACTGCTAAGTAGTCTCGAGTATTATCATGCCCTGTCTCATCAATGGAGTAATCTTGCAGTAATTTAAGATTAAAATACTTTTTTTTTCAGAAGTGACTGGTGTATGGAAATAATATAGTGATGTCTTTACCTGACTTACTAACCCCAGAGGACTCATATATGTGCAGAGTCCCTAGTGGTCTCCCCTGCTCTGTATGTTTGGAAACCTCTCCTGCTTGTAGGCAAGGAGAATGGATGGAGCCCAGAACTGAATTCACTCCCAAAGCAGCAGGCTCCAGGTGATGCAGGAACTGAGGCAAGAAGGGAGGAGGTGGTTTATTTCAAAAGCATTAACCAGTAAATTTTACTATTTAGTTGCACCTTTTCCAAAATAATATCAGGCAGTTTAAATTATGCTTCCAAAAATTCTTGTTGTACGCATATATAACAGAATCAGAATTACTATATTATGAAAAAGTTGCTTGTATTTAATTTTTCTGTCTACACTTTTAATAGCCTGTAAGTTATGGTGCCTTTTTAAATAAAAAGAAGGAAAACCAAAACCTCTTAGGGGTTCATGCAACCAGTTATAGAACTCAGCAAGACCAAAAAAAAAAAAAAAAGTCACTTAAAAGAAATAATTGATCTGAAGGACTTGTTCACTCTAGAAAAAAAATAGAAATTCTTCTTTTGCCTTACAGTGAAGAATTAGTTAATACAGATAAAATGTGAACGATGGAAAGCATGTTTTACATCTTGAAGGATGTTCTGATAACACTGCTGAATTTCAGTTCAGCAATTAATGCATTCTGTCAAGAATATGTGCACGCTGCACCCTGAATTAGAGCAGCTTTGCCTTCTGGAGCGGATTTCGGTATAATAAATTCTTTCCTTTTGCAATTAATTTGCTCTTTGCAGAACAGAACTGTCAAATAGTTAGGAACAGAAGAGTGTTTTCCTCATTTTGACTACAGATATATTTAAATGGCTATCTAATGCAGAGCGATGCAGTGTATTTTTATGAGTCGTAGAGATTTTGATAGCTGATGACTGCAACTTAATAGAGAAAGCTTTTGTGGGTTTTTTTGAGTTATTTTCTTGTGAAACAGAAGGCAGAAAGTTATTGCACTCATGAATATAGCATTTTATAGTGTTATCTTGCTGTGTATGTGATTGTATTTCTAATCCAAACAAAAGTAGCTGATAACAATTGAAGGGTATCGGTAGTATTTGTACAAAATAACTGCTGTGGAACTCTGATACCTGTAGCTCTTTAGGAATCACGTAGCCGTCTAGGATTCATACAACGGTGTAATTTGCTTTTAGCCATTTTGATTTGTTTGCACACACGTGTGTTAGAAATTCTCTGTTGGGCGTTTGAGAAATGTTTCAAGCTGTACTTTTGTTTTCCTAGCGAGTGCGTGTTTCACTATTTGTCATTTCTTTTCTTTCAGGGGTAAAGATGAGATACTTTAGAATTTAGATACCTTGTAATTTAGACTGTAGGTGTAAAGAATAGCTACTACCAAGTGCTGATAGGGAGCTCGTAAGAGGATCCTACACAGTTTGGGCTGTTAGTATGCTAACTCTGCCATTGTAGATGTCCTCTTTGGTGGAGCAAGCCAAAGCATTACATGAGTAACGGCGCAGAGCAAGATTCTGTAGATACTTCTGCCTTGGGAACTGAAATGCTTTTTCCTTGGGAGCTGAAATACTGATTTAAATGAGTCTAGTAGTTTGGATGCGGGTGCTCTTCTCCTTGTTGTTTTTTATGCCTAGGTTACCTTATAAACATGTCTGGAAAGTTTCTGGGTTTTGCGGCTCTATCTGGTTGGAGGAGAAGGCTCTTCTCCTCCCAGCAGCAGCCGGGCTGCTGTTGCAGATTCATTTCTTTGCTCTTTGGTCAGTACAAGAGAAAATGCATGTTTTAAGATTTGTCTTTATCTTAAGAGGAATGCAGTGAGCCTTTACTGCAACTGTCTGCCTTTGATTTATGAAATGAGAAAAGCTTTATTTATAGGAAATACCTTGGAAACGTGTAATCCTTAGCATGAAGCACTGTATAGAAAAGCTGTTTGTGCTGTATAAGCCAAAAGGTTTTCTGAAAGCTTGGGGGAAAGCTCTGTTTATGTGTATGTATAAGCTTGATTAAAAAGGATTTTTAAACAAACTTGAAAATTATTTGTTCTTTTGCTATAAAGGCTGTTGAAATAGGTTGCCTGTAAAGGATTTTGTAAGAGGAGTCGTTTTGTTGCTGTTAGATAATGGCGCTTTTACTGAGATAGTGAAATTTGACTCGTTTTTATCAGTAGCTGGCGTCCATCCTCAAACTGAGCTGTGGGTGTCTGCAGGCTCCAGTGTTTTTCACCCCAGCGTCAGTGCTCAGTTTACAAACTTCATGGTCCTTGTGTTCCTTAAAACACTTCTTGCTCCGTTGCTCACCGCGACCACTTGTCTTTATTTCCCCACTACAATTAAGGGTTCGGCAGTAGTTGTTTTACTGTTGTGCCGTATTTTGAATTTTATCAAAAGAATTTTATTAGAGTTGCTTTATGAAAAACAAACTCTGTGTTTCTTACTTATCTTTACACTTCTGGTTTTGAAACTAGCCAGCAGAGCTACCAGTTTTATCTCCTGTTATATTTTCTACAAGTGAGTGAGGGAGGAAGAGTTGCTGTGGTTTGTAATTGGTGATGGAAGGAAGATTAAGGCTGTAGTTGCTAGTGTTGGCCTTTAAAAAGATAAAGATTTGCAGCCTGTGGTAATCGTGCTACTTTTGATTTTTAAGCGAATGCATACCAAGAATATAAAATGTATTTTAAAACAGGGTGCATCCAATGTCTCCTGCGCACCCAGCCACAGGCAATGCACTACTGCTGCTTGCAGGCTTTGTAAATCGGAGGAGCTCTTAAATATATGCTAGTTTCACCAGCAGGAGAACAGCAACACTTCTGTTTTGCTGCTTTAGTTGTGAACACTACACTCTACATTCAGGTAATGTTTGGAAGCTAGTTTTCAAAGTAAGCACATAGTTCCTAGCATGCCCTCCTTTTGGTGGAAGGAATGGGAAGACTTTAGCAAGCCACAGAAGTAATGAACTGTTGGTAAATCCTGACATCTGCACTCTTTTAAATTGAAGCTGCAATATATGTTTATAACAAAATACATTTCAGTTTCTCTGCTGAGAAAAAAATAATCTGCCACTTGTGATGTTGTACCTGAGAGTTACGATTAAAAAAAGTAAAAAATAAAGAATAGGTCTTTGTTACAGAGAGCGTTTTATTTTTGAAGATTTTTTTCCAAGCATACAATCAGGATGTGGAGCCTGTATCGGTAGTAGATCTTGAACGTGAAAGTTCTGTGGCACGTTCATTTTTTGCTGTCAAGAAGGTTTAATGTGCTTGCATTTTAGCTCACACCTTTTCCCTCAAATATTCTCCACATTAATTAGCAGTCTGAAATCGGAAGCATAATATTTATATTCTCTATCTAGCAACTGCACACAGCTATTTTATTATTATGGAAACAGCCCTGGGTGGAAGTGCCAGGAGGTTGCACTGGGTTGGCTCTCTGACTAGCAATGATCGTTCTGCATTCAGGTAGCTCTCTGGCCAGCGTCGCTTGGAGATTTAGACTTGTTATGTACTTAAATGTCTGTGTTCTTGCTTCCTTGCAGCAGCCCCTCGTGTTTTGCTCGCGGTTTGAACTTTCTATAAACACCGCCACATCTTCCACCCACTGGTGAAGAGGCAAAGTATTTAATTTCAGATTGGCTGCGAAACAGATATTTTATGCAAGCAATTTTAGTCTTAACCACTCTATGTGAAAGACTGGTAGCAATTTTCTGTGGTTAATTATGTCTAATTTTACTGCTTTCTTGTAACTTTCCTGCAATGTGAAAGATGCTTTTGTTTGACTTTGAAATTAAGATTCCTCACGCGTTTTAAACTGTTGTAACCAGGGTTTAGCACAGGATTAGCTGAGAGATTAAGGATCAATATTCTTCTTATAAAATTAAAAAGTAAAGGAATTATTAGTCTAATAAAATTAAAACACACACAAAATCCAGTACATACCTTTCTTCTGTATTCCTTGCTAGTCAAATGCTGGTGCTTTTATAATTCGTAATTTTACTATTTTTATTATTTCAGAAACCTTTTGTAGGAACTCAGAAATTACAGTAACTGTAGGCGTATGCATGAATATAGATCTGTCTACCTCTATATACAAAGAGGCCCACATCCCGTATCAAGTGGTTTCTATAAGTCACGGTTTTCTTTTTTTTAAAGTTAGAAATCACTGCTTGTAGATATGTTTTTGTTTTACCTTTTTAGAAAATTGCTTGGACAAATGCAGTTTCAATTCATGCATGTTACAATTTCAATGCAGTTACAATTTCAGCTCTTGAATCTTCCAGTTCATACCTCTGTTACAGAAAGGCAGGCTATAATATGCAAGAACTCAATGCCAAGGCATTTCATGAATAAATAAAATTGTTAATATTAATAAAGGGATACTAGTCCTCTGCAGCAAACAAACCCTACTGATGGCCTTTTTGAAATTAAATTTTAGCTTTTGTCTGCCTGTTGCTCAGGCAACTCTCAGAGATCTAACAGAGAAAAAACAAACTCATGCAGCCTTTCATTATTTATGGCTCAGTTTTATCTATATCTTAAAGATAGTAGTTAAACCATAACTTACTGGAAATCCCTCTCACGCTGAGTTTTTGGTTTTATCTTTTCCCCCAATTTCTATGATACTGGCATAGCCAATTTAAAACATTTAAAGAAGCTTTAGGAGTAAAGAGAAGAGTTTCCTGTGGAGCTGCTTCTGATAAGTTACTGAAGCAGTACTTTCATTAAGACTGGACATGTTAGAATATGAAAAAGTCGTGTTTGTTCTGTCATGACTAACCAGAAAGAAAATGTCCCAGTATATATTTGTATAAAAAAAAAAATCTGTTTTATTCCATATGAGCCAGACTAAGTGATAATCTGAGTCTTATCTACAATAAGTACACAGACAGATTGAAGGTGCCTTGATTTAACAGGTAAATTAACTCCTTGGGGCACTTTATGAACCTTGCCGTTTTCTCCAGAGCAGGAGAAAATCGGTTTCCCCGAAGCTGATGCTGCCAAACCTGTTGTTTGTGATTCTTTCCCAAAATAATCTCTGATTAGACAGATCTATATACATGCACTGCACTGCACTTAAACTACGGAGTTGATAAGATTAAGTGGCATCGATTCCTAGGAGCTTCTTCACAAACTGTTCACAGCTTAGTTCTTTTAGCCCAGAAACTCCTTCATGTCATGTTGCCTTCAAGAGAAGGCAGCTTGCCATTACTGTAATACCCAACGGAGCAGAAACCAACATTGTGCTGCTGTTATTAAGAATACCGATACAAGAGACAAGAACATAATTTTCCATGCACTTGCCCCTCTCCAATTTATATCATTTCTAAGTCCCAAGTGTTCTTTGAATGGGGAAGGAATCTGCACGGTGGATATGCTTTCTCCAAAGACATTACCCAAGTCAGTTGAAAAAAATATAGTGGAAAATAGATAGTTCTGTTTAGGTACAATTTTGGGAAGTTTAATTTAATGTGCTGGCCTGCCGACAGAAACGAAGGTGCTGTACTTACCAAATAATATTAGGAGAAGGGCAATGGGCATCACAAACAGACCCACCAGTAAATCCGCCGCTGCCAGGGACGTCAGGAAGTAGTTGGTGGCGTATTGCAACTTCTTCTCCAGAGACACCGCCAGGATAACAAGAATGTTTCCCCCAATGGTGGGGATTATCACCAGGAGGATCAGTAAAGCTGCCCAACGCACTTTGTTTCCTTGTTCATCATTGGGGTAGCTCTGCTTGGGCTCTCCCGTTACTGCGAGAGCCGACAGAGATCCATTGCCAGCTCCAGACCCGTTCAAGAGGTGTAAAGGATAGGACATTTTTGTGCCTGACAGAAGGTGTGCTGGAGTTGTATTTCGTGGAGAAATTGGGGCTGATGCAAGAATTTACTGCTCTTCTCTGATCCCAGATGGTCCTGAAGAAAGGCCAGCATGGTCAGTATGGTAAACTGGTCATCTGCTATTTTGAGATACACTAACCATGTGTCCAGAGCTTGTGTCCAGACTTTGAATCCTGGGACTTGCTGGGTGCAGCTAGATCTTAAAAATGAGAGTCTTGTCTGGTGTCCATGCCTGGCTGCTCGAGTCCAGTTACCCCTTTATAGGGAGGTTCAGGCTTCAGCATTCAATAGCTGTGAAAAGCAAGTTGTGCATCAGCTCCTGTTATTTTTCTACAGCAGGAAAAAAAAAGTGATAGAGTAATTTGAATGCCAAATGGTTTCCTTTAGACGTAGTGTATGTAGATTTGCTCTTTGTGAGCACAAAGTGATGCAAAGACAGATGCTCGCGCTGTGTATGTGCAACTCCTCCTCTGCTGAGTGTCTAGACTCCAGCAGTGTGTGCGTAGGCAGGCTGCAGTTCCTATATTTCCCCTTATTAAGAAGCCTATTTCCCCACAGGGAGTCACCCCCAAAATATCTTTGGAAGTGATATATGAGTTTTCTGTCTTAATGTCTACAGTTCCTAATTTGTCAGGTGAGGGTCAGGAAGCTGTGGACAATAAAACACTGGTGGGTGCCCCAAGGGAGCCATGAAGATTTATGGAACCGAGACATCTAAATTTACCCATTAATTGAAGGGGGGAGGGAGTGAGGGGAGGAGGTGAGTAAACTACTTGGTGTTTTTGTAATCCGAGCAAGGCTATTATTAAGCACAGTCTTTCTCTCCCTTTTCTCCTTCTCTCTGTCGGTCTCCTCTCTCTGTACTCTGCTGAACACTTAACACTTACATTTCCCCCTCCAAGCAGACGCTAAAACAGCTGTCGCTGCGCAAGCTGAGCGTTCACTTGCTGACTAGACTTGTTGCAATTTTCATGCAAAGAAAACCTTACCTTTTTCTCATGCATATTTGTAGAATTCACTTCGTATCCAAGAAGCGCGGTCTCTTTTTTTCATCACCTGGTAGATCCTCGGTTAGGATTTTTTTCTAGTGTCTAGCAAAAAAACTTTTCTTAAGTGTGTGTCTGTGTGTGCCTTTGTTTATTGCTTATTTTGCTTATAATATCAATCTTAAGGATTTCTATTTTGTGAAATAGCCATTTTCTCTAATTCTTGAATGAAGGAGAAGAATCATTCTTGTATGCTTAAAAAAAAAAAAAAAAAAACCTTGAGTTCTTGTCTGTTCTCTTTCCTCTTCCAGTATTTCCATGCGATGGGAGCGTTTCACGTCTCTGGGTCTGCATCTCAGTCTCCGTACACTTTTCTCTTTGTTTCTTAGCAAAACTTGCAGTCTGCTGCTTCTGTTGTTTGCTGATTGACTCATTCCAATGCATCCAGTTCCAGTACTTGAAAGCAAGGAAATAAATGAGTGATGGGGTTTGGCTGGAAAAGAGCCAGAGAGGGTTAATTTGTTCAGTGCTCTGGTTCTGTAATGTATGCCCAGTGTTGCTGCATCAGGATGTGCACATCCAGTAATGCTGCAATATTATAACTTTATTCACAATAGCGTGTGTGTGCGCGTGTTCGTTCTCTCTCTCTGGGCAGAAGCACAGTTAACCCTAAAAAGTTATGCTGTACTGCAAACGCTCTAGTTCTAATGTTGACTTATTTTAGAAATGCAAGTTTATAAGCATATGCTTATAAAATAAGTGAGCACACTATTTAAGTGTGCAGACTGTTCCTTTAAATCTTTCTACATGCAGCTGCTTTTTATTATCGCGAGTGTTGTCTTTTGTTGCCTTCCAAATCTCAGTAAAGTGTGTGTGCAGTCACAAACGGCATCATATATTTCTGCATTAAAATGGAAATCGAATTCACTTCCAAGGACATACGCAGCTGGACAAGTCTGCAATAGACTTATTGAACTTAAGGCCAGAAGAGACCATGAGATCGGGGTCTGACCCCCTGGGTGTCACAGGCCATTACATTCCATGAATTGCTAAATGCGCCCCAGGTTTGATTTGGGAATCGGGTTCTCAGTGAACTGTGCATCAGTTTATGTGTGTTTCTAAAGACATGAATATATATTTTTTTAATACACTTACTTTGGGGCCAAAAAGAAAAAGCTGCCGCCAGCAGTTAGGAGATGTTTTTGTCTTCATGTGTTTCCAGAATTGAATTTCCAGCAAAGTAGGTGTTACTTGTTCTATGTGGTTTTTTTTGTTTGTTTGTTTTTGGTTTTGTTTTTTTTTGTTTTGTTTTGGTTTTTGTTTTTTACAATTTGAAGGAAACCTTAGAATTCCTTTGCAATTGTCTTTGCTGTCTTTGTTTAGCAAGTTACATTTCTGGGAAGTAGAAATCAATCTAGCTATAGTAATTGTTTCTTTACCATCTGACCTTCTCCACGCTCTGACGGTACTGTGAGCCTAGAGCACACGAATATTTAGAAAAAGCAGAAATCAAGACAATACTATATCAAACTGATGAGTATTTGGATTCAGTTTTCCTGAAGCTCAACTGTCTAATCAACTTGTGTTTTATTTTATAAATCTTGAAGAATCTCTGGCATTAATCTAGCTCTACTGAAGTTTGTGCCAAAGTTTCCACTGGCCTAAGCACAGCCAGCTTTCACCCCTTCTGACCGTATAGATCTATCTTTTTTTTTTTTTCCTTTATCATTGATGCTTTCGTTATTTCTTTTTTCCTTGTTGAAAGGAGGCTGGAGTTGCCATCACTTTCTAGTGATGGAATTACTGGCAGTATGTCTGAATCGGCAGTATTTCTGAATGACGAATGGAAAAAAAAGTCACGGAACGAAGCTGCGAAAGCAGAGAATGGATTCATCCTTTGACTTTAGCAGCCCATTTGTGGGTATACATGAAGTGCAGATCTGCGTGTCACATCTCTGAATTTAAAGACCAGAATGGAAACCCCTGGGGAAAAAAATTAGACAAAGCACCATTAAAAATTTCTGCTAATCATCAACATCAGTTACTGAAATGAGCCTGTGCTGAACCTGAAGGATTATCTTGATAGCGGTTATTACTTCTTATTTGTCACTTCTTGGCACTCTTTTTGGCCTTTCACAGCACAGTAGATACTAACCTTGAATCACTGTAGTGATGGGAAATATTGGAGATAGAGAAACGTCATTTTGTGAACCTGTATTACCTCTTCATAAATTTTTTTTATGCAACTTAAGCATCTGAGAAGCATCTCTGTTGGCTAGCACAGCAATGAAACACTTTTATCGAAGGGGAAAATCAAGTATTCCTGCTTTAGGGGAATACCTCTGTGGAGGTTGGGATGTACTTTATATCAGGAAAACATCTCCTTAGCTGCTAGAATGCAGTTACTTCCAAGCTTTGCTGAGAGATGTTTTTCTTATATCCTATTCCATGTGTTCGTAGCTGTTTTGTAAATAAAAAAGTGGTGTGTCTGTGTGTGTGCGTGCACCTTGAGGACACACCTGGTAAAGACTGCACATATCTAAGTGAAAAAGAGATGCTTTATTTTTTAATAGAGGGGAAAGAAAGCTTCTTTCTTCATCACCCAGAAAATGATGGTATGAGTTTAGGTGTACGCAGGCTTATATAGCAGCTATACTTAATTGTTTGCGTTGTGGATGTTTCAGGTGGCCCAAACTTGTCTGCCTTTGGTGATATATTTTGAACAACCCCAGATTTGAATTATTTCTAAGAAACACACAAATATATCATATCTCTAGCATCTTCTTAGCTGCATGCTTCCAGTCAGGCTTTTTTGGCAACCTATTGCCCAGCCACCAGGTCCAGCTCCTTTCCTCTATTTCTCAGCACTAAAACGTGTCTGGCATGACCTCACTTCTTCTCCAATGCACCTTGAATATTTGTACCATGCAGATAGAGGGAAAAAAACAAACAAACAAACCTCTCTGTAATTTTTGTTTTCAAATCTCCAATCCTATTTTATTTGAATGAGGCTCTGGTTACATTATACGTGAGCTCTCACTGATGATAGCGTTGTTCAGTGAGGTACATATTCCTCAAATTTGTATGCTGCATCCTGGTATTCCCTGCTCGCCTTCATCTCCCTAGCTGTGGGAGACCTCCTGGAAGTTCTTGTTCTTCAGCAGGTCTTGCTTCTGCAACCAGGAGGCGTTTGGGAGAAAAACGTTCTGGAGAATGAGGCTGTGCTGCACGTGAGAGTTGCAGGAGATTCCTGGCATGGGAATAGCTTGGATCCCTTTTGCTGAAAGAGAGAAAGGCAGGAGGTTTGCACCATACTTAATTTGCACAAAAATGTGTCTGTTTGTTGCATTTCTCCTTGCACTTCTTCCATCTTGTGTGTTCTTCCCCCTCCATTTAGAAATGCCTTCAAATGATGTGATGAGATGCTTGCATTCCTCCTTTCTTAACTCATTCAGGGATAAAATGAAACCTTTATTAAGCTTTTTTTTAATATGTCACTGTAGTAGCAAAGCAACGTGTAGAAAAAGTTCAGTATGGAATGATTAATTCATGTCCAATAGTTTAGAAAGCCATAAATATTTAAAATCTTTTGAAATACGAGTAGAGAGACTTAACGAGGAATTTAAAAGATATACTTGACATTGTTCTTTAATTCTCTGACGTTTCATTTTTCACTGAGTTGTAAAGTCCTTAAATATTTAGACTAAAAAATAAGTATGTTAGTGATGCCTCAGACATCTCCATTTTTAGTCTAAAACTTAAGAGCAGCATGAATGTTTATTTTCAGTGTTCTGTTTATTTACCTATTGATGTTACCTTTTTTACATCTACACGTTTTACTGAAATACAGAGAGGGCAACAGTCATCCAGCCTTTGAGATGTATGATACCGAATATCAAAGATAAACTGCACAAAGATACTTGGATGTGATTAAGTGGGCTGTGATCTGAGGAACTAAGTGGAGTGTGCTTCGAGTTATGGCAGCCCAGCTTTTAAATTGTTTTTCTTAATATTTTTGCATGCTTTTTGGAGAACTGCATAAGGTGCATTGTGAAGGTGGTTTTATGTATCTAACAGGGTCCATCAACCTTCAGCATCTCAATTACACTCTTGTTGGCAAAGCCTCACAATGACCATGATTTGGCATGCTGCAGAAGTTGCAGGTGTAATTTACCTTCAGAAAATGCCCCAAAATAGCCTTACAGATTTTTAACAGAGAGGCCATAAGAAGCAGTTTGTGGTGAAAAGGAAACATAACTTCAGAGTACTTCAGGGCAAGCCGTGTAGGGCTTTCCAGAGTCAAGATCAGTGCAGGGAAATCTGCCCACGTTTTGGGCCCGGGTCTGTGTTCAGATTAACCCGGGCTAATAACAGCCAGCTCTGTGGGTTTACCTGGGGAGGTAGGTTTTGCATCGGAGGTTTTGGAAATCCTCTTCTTTCTCTTTGGAAGTAACGGAGAATCTAAGGCTTTCTTCAGTTTCACAGAAATCTTATTGCAGAACACTTAGAAAAGAAGAATGAGGTTCCTAAGGTATTATATCTATAAGCAGCAGACGAACATTCCCAGGACGTGAGATCAAAGTTGAGGTTGAGGTCGTTGGGTAGCGGTTGGGCAACTCCTCTGTGTTCTCTCTGGCCGTGGTTTTGGTGAAAACTCACTGTCCTTAGCTGCGTAGGCTGCTCCTCTTGGAGGCTTTGGGAGGAACCATTGGTGAGTAAAGCTAGTAAAATGCTAGCTATTCAGTTCTGAGAAACTGCCTTTGCAGTCCTGGGGCAGCTTAAATCTCGTTGCTGAAACAAGCCCAAGTGGGTCACGGAGGCAGTCCTTCACCGGCACATCACGTATCGCACAGCATAGGGTGGAAACCAAGCTGTAGGTGAGCACTCTGCAAAGGAAGTGCTATAGAGGGAACTTGAGGTGTGGTTTATTTTTTTTAGTTTCTTGATTCATTCAGTTTCCTGGTAACAGACAGTGCAAAGTGAAGCTGGTAGTGTTGCTTTTCTGGAGTCACTGACGTCTGTGTTACGACGGCTTATGTAGGAGCAGTTGTGCAATTTTCTGATGGAAATGAAGGAAATAATAAGGCAGTTGCTTTGTCGTTGTTTTGCTGTTGTAGTAAAACATAATTGCAAAAGCAAACTGCTGAGCAAAACCCGTGTTAGGACAAGAGGAAGCAAACAGTGCATTAAAGATTATTTGATTTAAAAATAGACACTGGCTGTCGTTCTAAGATATACAGCCCAATATAGTGTCATACCTTAGGCATTAATGTAGGAATTTGTTGGATGAAATTACTGGCCTCTATTACGGGAAGGACAGACCAGGGGACTGACTTCTGGATGAACGAACTGTTAAATATAATCCGCGTTTAGAATTTTCTTTATTTTTTTTTTTAAGAGGAAAAATTGTGTCTGAGATGAAACTCCTGACTGCTGCATCTCCAGATGTTATCCTGATATATAATATGACGTTAATTTCTATATTTAACTGCTATTAATAATAGATGTCCGTGTTACCGATGACTAGGAGTAGACTATTGCTGAATGTGACTTTTGATAAACCATTTATCACTTTTATTTATTTGTCTTTAAGTTTTTCTACGCTGCTTATTAGCTCTCTTCCTCTCTCACTAAGGGTTTTCTGCTCCGTCAGGCCATAGCCACAGTGATTTAGCCATTGGCACAGCAGAGTCTCCAGCGGGGAGCCCCAGCAATGGGGTGGGTTTGGGAACCTCTACAGAGTCTGGTACCAATGAAATGGAAATTTCTCCTGTTGGCAGCAGATCTATGGTGCTCCCTGTAGTGCTGAATGTCAAGTCAGCAACTTGCATCGCTGTGCCCTTCATTAGCGGTGAAACGGAATTTACAGAAGACCAAAATGTGTGACTACTTTGAGGAGAAATTTGAAGTAAAAGCATTCAAAATAATTCTCATAAATAATAATAAATCTGACTAAGAATTATTTAATCAATTAATGTAAATGAATCCCAATTTTATAATAAAAAGCATTCCAGGACTTCTGATTCTGCAGACACCAAGACCTGTCCAAGTTAATGGTTTTATAAAATCCAGGTTTCTGAAAAGGGATTTGATGATTAATGCTTGAAAGTGCTTAATCACATCACTGCCAGAAGGTGTTTTCCTCTTCTTTGGCTCCCAGGCTCCTCGTTCAACATCTGCTGAAGTAAAGCAAATACAGAAGTGTTAGGAGTCTTTGTGCAAGAGCTGAAGCACTCTGTGCACTGACCACTTGGACTCCTTTATTACAGACCTTGGGATTCCCAGTCTCCACACCAGCTCATTTTTTAAAAAACATTGTCAGTGTTCAAGCTGTTATTTGACTAAGAGACTGACAGGTAGTTTAAAATGAGTCTTTTAGTTTATAGTGTTCACTTCTGCTGGTTGCTTGCAGGACAAAATCCAGCTTTGCTTCCCAGCTCGTCCCTTTCTTTGGGCATTCCGGGTCGGGCTGCATTTCCGGGGCAGCAGAGGTGGCTGCCGTTCTGTGTTTGCTCCTGGTGGCTTGTGTGCAGTGGTGATGGCAGGGGTGTTAGACAGGAGTGTTTTACCCAGGCTGCTGTTTCCAGCAACTTGTTCAGACAACAGCATCACTGCATAGTGTTGTGAGGAGTGAGTGCACACACTGCAGATACACTGGAAAAGGCTGTTCTATCACAATTTCCTTACATTCCTTGATTAACAGTAGTAGGTGGGGATGAAGAGGAGTCAGCAGAAATAATGACTGTGGGAGAGTTTGGGACCCATCTTCTTTTAAGATTGATTGAATATTGGAGATGGATTGTATGTCTGTCAGTGAGAGATTTAGTATCGTGTTCCTGATGAAGGGTGAGCCTCTGCTAGTGCCAGGGTTGTCACACTGGCAGCGGTTCTGGACAGGAAGATTGGTCTCTGCAGATACTTTGTGCTTTTAGAAGGCAGTGCAGTGCAAGAGAAAACTTTAATCGTAGGAACCTGTGTATCATATCTACTGGGATGGGGAGATTTATTCATTTGTGTACTTCTCTATATTCCTCACGCATCCATCTGTTCCAGTCCTCCTCTTATATAGTGAGGAATGCAAAGCATGCTATGTGGAAGGACAATTGTTGTTTTCCAGCACAAACAGAAAGTGAAGTCTCCAAATTGTGAAGACACTAACAAATGCCATTCTCTTTTGCCTTTCTCTAGGACTCCCGAGCAGTGTCCGAGCGTGGTCTCTTTGCTGTCAGAGAGCTACAATCCCCATGTGCGTTACGGGGCTGCCATGGCTTTGGGTATCTGCTGCGCGGGCACTGGAAACAAGGTGAGGACCAGAAGCTATTAGATGCCAAAACTTTCTGCTTTTTCCTTCTGCAGAGACATTTGTGCAGAAACCTCACACAGAGATCAGATTTCTCGCACATGTACACTTTTAGCCAGCTGGCGTGTAGGCGTACTGCTGCAAATTCTTGAACTGTCCTGGGCATAGAGATTCTTATTTTACTTGTAAACAGGGTAAAATAGAAGAATATTTTTGTACATTATTGCCACATCCTTAGAACTTTGTCTCCAAGACCTTTCTTAGTATTTTCCCACTGTCAATCAGTTGCCACTAAGCTTTAAATGTGAGTGCAGTATTCCAAAACCATGCCAAGTGCAGTGAAGTTTACTGTATTTTTGAGATATGTAACTCACAGTCAAGCCTTATTCTCTCTTTACAAGTATCATTACATGAAGGATAGTTCTGATACATAGTAGCAAGGGAGGGACTTTTAGAGTAGAAGGATTACTATTTCTGCTGCAAGAATTAAGACCTCTGTGGAGCAAAGGACAAGTAAACTTGGGGATAAACTTCCTCGCTTTATCCACATATGCATAATTTGTATTGGTGTTGAATTAGAGTTTTGAAACAGAAATATGTGCAACGATTGTCCATGCAATAGTAGCATTTTATGCATCAAGTCTTTGATGCATCTCCTGCTCGTTGGTCTCTTCCCTTTGTCAGGTAGTGTTTAAAGGTTTGTTCTTTGGTTCTTTAGTGTGAGCGCTAGCTGGCTCTTCACCAGTGCTGTGAAATGCACAGAATGCAAACGTGCGCTGCCTGGCTCCTTTAGTATCTGAAGCATGCAGACTTGAAAGCAAGCTGAAAGGTCTATTTTTATCTGGGTTGCTTTATTCTCAAGTGGAAGGTGGCATCAAAGAACTAGTTATTTTTAACCTGCTTCATCTGACAAGGTGATTTAAGTGGAAATACTCTTAGCTGCACAAAGATGTCTGTTTTATTTCTGGATGCTTTGCGCAACAAAGATCCGAAATATCTGATTATGTATATCACAGCATCACAGAATGGTTGAGGTTGGAAGGGACCTCTAGAGATCATCTAGTCCAACCCAATAATTAAAAAGGTCTGATTATTATATATCTTTATATTATACACTATGTATTTCCTGGATTTTCAGTGTTTAAGGCTAAATTAATATAGATTCCATTTTGGAAATTAGAAATCAAGTCCAACTTTTTGTCATGGTGGATATTCTGTAAATGCTAGTAAAGGCATGCTAAGGGATGAACAGGATACTTGTGATACCTTCTGGGAGAGAAGCACAGCCTTCAAGGTAGCTCATTTGGTAAAAAGTAGCCTTAGAGAAGACATAGTGTTTTCTGGAAGTAGTTCTTAGAAATAGTGTTATGTATAAAATCAACTTTTTTTTTCTTTTAATTTTCACACTGAGAGAAGTAGTCTCCTACTGTGGTAGGAGGCTTGAATTGTTCAGTTGCATTTGCTGATGTCCTCAATTTAAGCATGGACAGGAAGGAGCTCTGTGCACAACTTTGATAAGTGATTCCATCTGACTCCTGCAATCAAAAGATCCTGTAATAGATTTTAAAAGCTCTTTGAGCTTGTTAAGATGGGTGTCAGATTGTTATCTGTCCTCTTCAGAAGTATATCTAACAGCTTCCTTCACACGCCATTTCTGAGTGCCATTTCTTGGTCTCTGCTGTTGCAGACCAAACAGACCTGCACAGTCCATGGCTGTACAAATTGCTAAGACTTACTCTGCTGAGATCTGAAGAGTGGGGTTGGTGAAGCCTGGCAGAGCAGACTAACAGGCTGCTGCTGCTGAAATGTGTAGGCTTGATCCCTTCTGCTACCTTTTGGCTTTGTCTCAGGTCCAGCTCCTTATTGAACTAATTGAGACACCAAGCTCACAAAAAACTAACCTGGAGATGGAGGGGGAGAGAACAGGTTTCTGCTGAGCTATCAAGCTGGAAAAGCTCCCAGAGTCGTGGGAGGAGGGATGCAACTGTCAGAACAGGGCAGAGGCTGGAGGGTAATTAAGGAAGGAGAGAGATCTCTCACTTCCCAGCAGTGACTTTAGCTGAGTTCAGTTATCTCCTGTAATGTACACTGGGGATCTGCATGGTAGTCCCTGTAGTGATTCTTTCTAGATTATGACTTGCAAAATGGTTGAACTGTAAATGATGATTAAAAATGTGCTTAAAGCAATGATTCAGTTTGAGATGACTGCAGATTACACATGCTGGTCTTGGGTGCACTTAAGCAGCATTTATGACAACAGAATCTCTTAAGTCTTTTCAGAGTCTCTGTTGAATGCCTCGATTGAAAGAAATATATTTTGTTAGATCTGTTGCAGCTAATGTTAGTTTTGCATTAGTTAGCTGGGAATTTATCCAAACTGAAAAGACAATAGGGTGTTTTGAAATGTTTCCAGAAGCATTTGGAGGGTAGAGACAGATCTACTTGATGCACGTTTGAGATGAGCATTTTTATGCCATATTAAATATTTTATGTTCTAACAGGAAAGAGTAGGGTAAAAAATCTAGGAGCTGTGTTGTATTGTCATATATAACCCCTGATATGTTTGATATCCCTAGTTCATTTGTTCTTTGAGCAAAAAACCCAAAGGTAAGGATGATGTATTTCATTGTGAAGAATACTTTAAAAAAAAAAAAAAGCATTATTTAATATTTGCCATTGTCAGTACTTCTGATGTGCTGAATACTTCTGTTTGCAGCCTTGCTTCTGCTGGATCTTGGTCCATCCATTAATTGTTGTCTTTTTCTTCTCATTTTTGGGTAAAGATCCACAGAAATTTAGATTTATATTTCCTTTAGCAAGAATGATCAGAGTATATTTAAAAACCTACTTGATAGCCTTAATCTAATAACCTTCCCTTAGAGGACTGAATTGTAGGGTATTGAAAACAACAGTATGAACTTTGACTGCTTCTTTTTTTTTTTTTTTAGGAAGCAATTAATTTGCTTGAGCCAATGACAAACGATCCTGTGAACTATGTACGTCAAGGAGCCCTGATTGCATCTGCCCTTATCATGATCCAGCAGACCGAGATTACCTGCCCAAAGGTAATGGGTCACACACTGACGCAGCGGGTGGAAAAATGGGCACAGGCACCAAGTCGTGAGTCCTCAGTGCTGTGCGTGTGGCATTAAACACTCGTGCAGCTCAGAGCATGTGCTTCTGAATGGCAGGTGACACCTGCTGATTGGAAGGTGTCGAGGGAACAGCAGCATTTTAACTCTAGTTGTGCTGTGAATAAACACAGTGTGTCTAAAAAAGGCTAAAACTACCTTGTTATAATATAGAAGTGGCTGGCTTCTAACTACTGTTGCGTTCTGTGTGCTTGTTATTTACATGAACACAGTTCTTAAATTTTCATTTTTTTATTATTGATTAATAATAGTATTGAACTAAATTTTGGATGTGGTTCATGTTATTTACATGTGGTTCATGTTATTTACATGAACACAGTTCTTAAATTTTTATTTTATTATTATTGATTAATTAATAATATTGAACTAAGTTTTGGTTGTGGTTGCTGTCCAGGGAAGTGTTATTAAGACTGTGCTGCTTTTGTGTCTTGTCTTGTAGTTTTCAGGTGAAACTTTTTTTTCCATCAGAAGCAGTTCACTGTGTAGCAAACTGCAAACTGAGCTGTGTAGTCTCATTTTGTGTAGCAAAATATATTTTTCTTAATGTGTTTTTTTTTTTTTTTTTTTTTGCTTTCTGCTTGAAAGGCAAAAAGGATTGCATGTGCCGTGCTTAGCTTTTAAAACTAGATTGCCCCTGAATACATGACAGGTGATAATATGCAAACATTTGTACAGACTAAAAGTCTGCATTAATAGAAGTCTTGAGGCTCCACATTTCATCTGCTCTGCTGAGCATCGAGACCGAGCTATAGCTGGTACTTTGCTGCTCATCTGTCGTGTATGTGTTGCTTTTATTGATGTCACTTTCAAAACTGAACTGTGATAGTAAACAGCCACTCTTTTTACTGCTTTTGGAGGGGTAGAAAGAGGAAAAAGCCTCTCCTTTTCCAGTGGAAAGTTTTACTTTGGAAAAGAGGCAAGGGAGTTCTACTGGTACAGGTGTCTTGGTATTTCCAAGTCAGAGAATTTGTGGATTTGCTGACAGAGAGTTTGCTCTCTTGAAGTGCTATTTTTTTTTTTCCTGGGCAGCATCTGGAAATGTTATTTATTTTATCAGAACTGTAATTCAACTGAATAAACCAATAGAGAAAAACAGAGTTCAATCAGAGTCCCTCACTCTTGGAGATGTTAAGTCTCTGCAGTGTAAAGCTGAAGGATTCTTTTCTGTGGAAGGAAACTGCTTTTCGTTTTTATTGTTTCTCCCTTGATCTCTAATCCTTCTTGGAAGGATGGTTCCAATACCAGCTCTCATCGTAGGAGATCAGGTTTAAGTATTTCTCTGTGTACATCTGTGTACGCCTGTAACATCGGGCAAATTGTTTAGCTCTCCTGAGACTTAGTTTCCCATCTGAAAAAGAAAACATGAGGACGATGCTTCTATCAAAGAACATTATGTGAATAAATTTATTATAGTTTGCAAAGTAATCCTTTTGGGATGGGAACTGCAGAGACTGAAGTAGTCAGATGAGCTTTGACATTTTTGTCATGGATTACCTGCTCAGTCTGTATATTGAGTTTTCAGTTCTTTTAAGATGTTAGGTGAAAGAGTCTGAGAGTCTTAAAGAAAAGTGAAGGTAAGGAGGTAAAGAAATAGCTAGCAAAACTATGGATCATTTTAGGTAGTAAGCCAGATTCCTTTCCTCAAAGAATCCTGGAAACTCTGACTTCAGAAGTATGTGCACTGTAATCTGTAGGGTGGTGAACTTTGTTGTTGTTGTTGTTGTTGTTGTTGTTTTTTGTAATAGTGGGAGGGCAAATAGAGGATGAGGTGTATAATCTGGGGCTAACTGGATTGTTTAAGAAATAGGGAGAAGAACGGAAAGAGCTTTATGCTAAAGTCCTGTTTATGAGTCAAAATTTGTGCTGTTACATAATACAGATACAGAAGGCAATTCATTACCCAAACATGGAAGTGCTACAGATTAAAAAAAGAAAAAAAAAAAAGTACAGACTATAAACTCATGGAGAAACCCTGAAACAATATGCTAATTTGGGAAATAAACCCAAAATATAGTAATTTTACTTGTTCTGAAGGAAACAATCACTGCCAAATTTAGCTATAATCATCCAGCCTTGCTCCATGGTAAAAAGAGATTCTCCATTTATTTGGGCAATATGCAGGCAATTAAATTACTTATTATCCATGGGAAACTTCTTTTGGAGCTGTCTGCCAGTCTGAAGAAAAAGTATTTTAATCTGATGTGAAAGGGCGGAGTTCAGATCACCAGCCATTTTTGGATTGCAGTGACATATTTTAGTCTGATTAGATGCCGAAGTTGCACACTCTGTACCACAGGGTCTAACCTGACGTGGGGGATTTCTGCGTTGCCACATGGGCAGCTGGTGAGAGGAACAAGTTGGTCTTTGTGCCCCACAAGTCCTATTGGTGATCATGATAAGAGTTACAAAGAACTAATTTCTACCAACTTTAAATACACCTCAAATTGCTGTCCTATTACTGCTAAAGACTTTGAGATGTTTTGCATGTGAGACACAGTGATTTTGATAAGATCGTGATACATGCTCTGACCAGCTTCCCGTCACTGTTTTTTATTTTTGTTGCTTGTCTTTTTCCCATAGATGATTGGTCTGCAAGCTGTGTGTTTTGGGTTATACAGATTTAAATTCTCTGCAGATATTTTGTTATGAAGATGATAGCAAATCATATTCCTTAAATAGATAGAGCAAGTGCCCTGTTTTGTCATATTTCCCAAGAGATTTTGCTTAAATTCCCTTTTAAGCATTTTATCTTCCATTCCCTCCCTTGGCATTGGAATTTGAAGCATGGGGAATGGATGGTAATCTGTTTCCCAACGTTTTCTAGTAACATGCTTTGCCCTAGCTCTTCTGTTTGTATGAGCCTAACAAGTTCCCATGTCTGTTCATACTATTGCTCTGACTTTCCAACAGATTTATTTTTTTTCTGCTGAGAATCTGGTGTGGAACCATTTAGTGGTTCTGCAAATATTAACAGTCTTTCCTTTGTACTGGTTAGGGTTCTAGCTGCAAAATGTACTTATTGCTTCTGCATAGATGTTGCTTAGGTGTATATCTAAAAAGATCTAACAGGAAAGGAGGCTTAGACGTGTGTGTTTGTTTTGTTTTAAGAGTATTTGCAAGTATTGGAAAAAGATGATTTTCAGAAGTAAAAAAAATACAGATTTTTGAGAGCTGAGTTTGAAATGCTGAGGTTTTAGCAATAGGTAGAGATGTAAAAATCAAAGTATTTTCGTAATAAGAATTGTTACTCTTGTTTTACCTTTGCATTTATCTTCCCCCTTCCTTGTACTGACCTGTAGGAATGTTTCAATAGAGGCTCACCGCGCTCTGGGACTTGCAAACCTAAGGGCCAAAAGGGGGTTTTATATCTTGTGTAAGACTTGTCTCTTAGCAGTTGAAACATGATTCCCCAGGTGCAGTCAACATGATTTTCCTGACCTCCAATACACTTAAGCACAATATTAGTGCAGGATATCGAGCAATAACAAGTTTATTTTGTGAAATGCAATCCCGCATTATAGGCGCAATGAGGTCATTGTAACAGGGATCCATGACAACTTCGTTATGTGTTTGTGACCTGCCGGGCAATTAAGAAAGTAATTTGGGAGATATACTACATGCCTAACATCTTGAATCTGATTTATTATTGCTGTTTTTGTACTAGGATAGTCATCTTGCAAAATGAGAAAATAATGACCAAGCTCTCTTCTGCTGTGATAGTCTGTTTAGGATGCTAGGGAATAGCCGCTTGATTTTTTTTTTTTTTTTCCTCCACTTAGATCCAGGATTTCTATGGGTGCTGGTTTGCATGGTGATATTGTATTAAACTCTAGAAAGATTTTACACCATCAGGGTTGAAAAATATGTGTTACAGAAAACAAATCCCATTGTAGGAGTCCCATAAGGGACATTGCTTGTTGGTTTCTGTTTCTGTCACTCTCAGATCTTGAGCTCTTTTAAAAACCCCAAACAATTTTGCACTGCTGAAAAAGGACCATTGAGACAACAGCTTCCCATAGGAAGTTCTTTAACCGTGTTACTGCAGTTGCTCCTGCACAGTGTATTCTCTTGCATACTTGGAAAGACCAGTCAGAAAGAGAGTAACTTCAGCTTTGGAAGAAGAGGAATGGATGCAGGACACAACTGATTTTTTTAAAAAATGACTTTTTGAAAACAAATTCCTAGATGATCTTGCTCTTAAGAATTTGCTCTCATAAAAAGCATCATGCTCATCATTTGCCCCCGTTTTCCTTAGTTAATTGTTTATTAAATCTTGGTTTTGAACATTCTCATAGGCTCTATGTGCATAATGATGACTGCGGGAGGCAGAGGTGGTAAATAACCTATTAAATGATTAAAAAAAAGAAAAAAACACACATGCACACACACACAAAAACCCCAAAACACCGCACACAGTCTCTCAGGTTTGTGGAAGGAAATAGTGCTGTATCATTCTTGCATGTTAAAGCCTGTGTCATTTCCTCGGTGTCTTCGAGGCTGCATATCTGCCTTTACTTGAAATCGATGCATGTAGTTTTGGTGAGTTTGTGTGTTTTTACTAAAGATGAAATGAGTCATTTCAGTTTCCAGGAAGCTGCCCAAATGAATTTATTGATGGTATTTCCAAATAATGAAAAATGTTGTAAATGCTTGGAGATTTTCAAGGGAAAAGATGGGTTTGTGGGTTTCCTAGCACATTAAACCTATTTGGTAATTTGGGATGTCCTTATCACTGTGATTTGAATGAAAAATAGTAGCAAATTAAAAGGCTCTTCTGGACAAACTCTGACAGGTTTTGCTTCAATGGCTTATGATATTTCTATCTTTTGACATCTTGATCTTGCTCCGTTCTCTAGGAGGTGACTGCCCCAACAGCAAAGCTAGAACAGAATATTTAGTTGTGCCAGTGGTGGCTTTTGTTTAATTTTCTTTGCAATATTTGTCATTTTGCTTTAAATGTCTTGTTGCTTATTCTGGGGCAGTTGCTTTTTGCAACGGGATAGAGCAGTGGCTGTGAGGGCAGGACTTTCCTGAGCTGGCACAGCTAGATGTGCCCAAGGAGACCGTGTCCTGGAGCAGGAAGGTTCTGCATCTGGGACATGACCCGGTGGGAAATGCCCTTCAACCTGGATTCGCCAGGTTTCCAAGGCCAGGGTGGGGAGTTTTCAACTCTGGGGTGGAACAGTTTTGCTTCTGATGATTTTTAAAGTAAAACCTTGATAAGGGCATAATTTCTCAATCCGTTCTCCAAGGTTGGCAGTGGTCCATGGCTCAAGATCCACAGGCATCTCTGCCTTGCGGAAGTCATTTAAAATCAGAATGCTTTTGCCATGGCACCGGATATTTTGTACTTTTAAAATATTTAAAAAGTAGACATCAGAAGAATTTATTATTTTAGACCTTCAACATTCATTTGTACAAGCCTGCTCCCTCGTTCCACACCTCAGCCTGTGGCAACTCATCCCAGCTCTCCAAGCAGCCAAGTTTCTGCAATTCGGTTCCCAGTGTTTCTTCGTGCCTGGCTGGCACAGCCCGTGGGTCCCCGGGGGTTGGTGCCAGAGGTGTTTTGTGCTCTGCCAGTGTTAGCGTGTACGGGGTGAGCAGAGCCCTGGCAGCCGCATCAGGGAAACGCCGTCCGTGGAGGCTGCCAGCCCCGCTCGCCGGGAGCGAGAACGTCCCGCGCTCGAGGGCAGCCCCGCGTCTCCTGAGCGTCCCCGGCGTCTCCTGGTCAGGCCGCAGGCGCCAGCGGCAGCATGAGCAGTTCTGCTGAATGTCTCCTTGCTGCCTCACCTCAGGTTTCTTTCTTTGAACATGTGATTCCTGTGTAAATTCCGGATCCACCCAATTCCCAGTCCACCTCACGAGTTGATTTTTCAGAGCTTTGTAACATCTGCCTGTTAGAAATATTCTGAGCCCCAAAAGCTGAGCCTGGTGTGCTAGGAACAAAGTAACGTGCTCTGAGCAGCAGCCCCTGGATCTTACAGCCCAGCTCAGCCAGAGAAATAATGTGATGTGCTGCTCCCGTCTCCATGGGTCAGCCCCAGATAATCCTGAAGGAGACTGAAAGTTATTTTTATTTTATTTTTCCCAGGTGACTTTTGTTCATCTAGTCCATATGCGGTTGCCCTTGATAACATAGGAGGCTCCACCTCAGGTTACTGAAGTCAGTGGGATTTCTAAAGGAGCCAGCTGCTGGGATACACTGCCTCAAAACCTGGGAATAACAACAGCAAGGGGAAATAATACCTTAAATGCAAGCTAAGCTATTTTTCCAGTGTGCAGGAGGTCAAGCATAAGAAACAAGCTATTTGTATTAAGCACATAAAACACAGAGCAGGCTTTTATAAATAAAAATTTGGAAAGCATGATGAAGTATAAATAGAGAGAGGCAGAGGTTGGTCAGTATATCCGTAAGGAACTGTATATTGTGTGTACAGTGTCTCCGTGGCACACACTTGTATGTGTGACTGCTCTGAAAATATACCACAATCCTTTATCTTAGCATGAATAAATGCAAGAAAATTTAAGTCACTTCCGTTTAGGGGTAGGGAGGAATAGTTATAGAATATTTTTTAAATGCGAAGGGGAATTGATGACTAGAGAGCTAATATTAACCCACAACTTGTTGGACTTGCTTAGACTGAGTAATGGAAATAGCTGCTACTTTGCCACTGCTAAAGTGCCACCACTTTAATAAAACTGCTTCTTGTGCAGCAGAATTGGTGCTTTGTTCAGCTTTGCTGCCCTTGTTTAAGGCTTAGTGGCTTATCTATTGCTTCTGGATTATCAGACTGTCCATTTGTGTGAAACATTAATTTTATTACAGTTGCATTTAGCAGGTTGTGATTTCCTCATATAAATGTGGATGTTCTTCACTCTGTCACAGACCAGCTCAGAATTCATCAGGTGTCACCTGCACTAAAGGCTGATGAATAGTACAGCTGGGTTAGTTACTGAAAGAGCAAAGGAAAGAAAGTGAAATATCGAACAGAAAGTGCCTTTTCCTTTAAGGCACCTGTGTTTTAAGCAGCGTGTTGAGTTAATGGTCCCACAGCAGTTGCTTGACATTAACATCTCAGTGGCAGTGGAGATGTCCGAACTTCTTATTGCCTCTGGTCAAGAATCTGCGAGTGAAATGTGTGGCTGTCATTTCCTCAGTTCCTGTGTTACCTCGTGGCTCTGATGTGCTTTTACTGATGAACACAGTCTCAGTTTTTGCTTAGAAATCTCTCGAGTCAGACTTAAGTCTTTTGAGTTTGAGTTATCGCTGGAATCAGCTCTTCATTTTGTGTTTTTTTTTTTTTATTATTATTCTTTTGATCTTGTTGAATCCTGGTTTAATAAAACATAATTCCCAACACAGTTCTCATGACAGTGACTTGTTGTATGAGTTGTCCTTTCCCTGGCAGGAAAATTCTTTCTGAATGTATTTTTAGGTTTCTCATCGCTCCCCAAGACAAACCATATAAATTCAGGAGGAACACCTGAATTCTGCCCCTGGTACTGTACGCTGTCTGGCCTTGTCTTAAAAAAGCATGTTGACAGCAGCAATTATTCTTCTTGGAGCCATTGTGTTTATATGACTGTTTTATGCTCCCGATTTAGGAGGTTTTATGGCTCCAGTAGCTCCGTGATCCTGGAACTGCACGCCGGCCATCCCAAAAAGTCCAAGGCAGCTCCAGGAACAGGAGTGTCCGAGTGTTTCCATACGTTATATACTGTATAGTAGGTGGGAGACGACTGGATTAGTGCGGGCCTGATGTGGATCAGGACTCGCTGCATTTTGGTCACCGTGTGTTTAAGCCTTGTGCGTTGGTGCAGCCGGGTGCTGGTAGGATGAGTATGTGGAACGAGAGTACGTTCCCGGCAGAGGTTTTGAAGCTCGGCTGCTTTGGCTACAGCAGATACTGAGAGCCTTTCACAGCTGAAATATAACACTGTTCTTCAAGCACTGAGCAAAGATCTCTGAAGAGGAACATGTGCTTTGCCTGTGAAAAGTGGCTAGGGCTTTATGTGGTCTTAAGGCCTTAAATATGGAAAATGGAGCTGAATTTGAAATCCTAGTAACTTGGTTGTGTATCGGATAGCTGTGTCTGGCCCTGCTATCCTGAGCTTGAAGTTTGTCCTCTTATCTGCAGATGCAGGAAGAGGCCCTGGGTACCCGCAACAAAGTGGTCTAGCAGTTGGGAGAAACTAGGTGTCTTGGTAGGAGCCTTTCTGAAGAGACTGCCTAAGTATTTGAGCATGCCATGTTAAAGTTTTGTATTAAAACCAACAACAACAACAAAGGAAACAAAATGTCATATGGATAACTATATCAAAATTAATTTAGGTAGGAAGCATAAAAAATTCTTCCAAACATGTGATAGATCTATCTAGAGCAGCTTCACAGGTTTTCATTGGGATGCAGAGTGGAATTTCCTGGTCTGCTTTTTCAGCCGTAAAAAATACTTGAATTGCATTTTCTCATCAGTATATATTGAATATCAGCATATGACAGACCCTTGTATATTCCTGGATGTCATACTCTTCTGTCACTTCAACACTTAGTGAACCAGTGAAAGATGAAGCTGTTTCAAGCCATGATGATGATATAAGCAAAAGTTAGGTAATTTCCCTTGCTAATGTGTGCTTAAGACATTGGTGTATATATATCACAGCATAATTATTATTAAATATTTTCATTAATGACTTTGATTTAAAAGGTAGGAGTGCAGTAGCAAAATCTGCTAATGACGCATCATGGAAGCAGTATCAATACAGCAGAAATATTGTACAGGAAAAATGGAATAGGTTGGAGGGTTTCAGCAGTAGGAATTAGAGGAAATTTAATAAAATGCAGGGTCACGCACCTAAGAACATATAGTAGATTTTGCTACAAACTCATTGGTTGGTGTATTATGCCAGTGATGCTTCAGGGATGTGCAGGCTTTTCTTGTGAGGTCTGCAGAAGGTGGTTTAGCTGCAAGCTTGTCCTGGTGGCTTTAAGATCATTTTGTGAGGGTCTTCCAGTGGGCTAAACCTCTATAATTAACTATTGGTGGGATGACTGGTATCATCAATGGTTAAAACCACTGAAAAAGCAAACATCATCTAAGGTACAGAAATCTGGAGTGCTCATGTTAAAGTCAAAATGTTTATATGATTTTTTTTTTTTTCTCCTCCAGGTCAGCCAGTTCAGGCAGCTGTATTCCAAAGTGATCAACGATAAACATGATGATGTTATGGCAAAGTTTGGAGCAATCCTGGCACAAGGCATTTTGGATGCAGGTAACTCCCCAAATACTTATAGCAGTCAAAATTTCTTACTCCTGTTTGACTACAGAAAACTTCTAATAGCTATAAAACCAAATTCCATTTTGGAGAGGGGGTGTTGGCTTTTTATGCCTGTTACACAGCAGCAGCAAGAAATCTCGAATTTCAGGTCATTTTATCTGATTAAAGAAATAAGCCCTGCTTTGTCATTTCAGCTTGTATCAGTGTGCTTCAATTAGGATAAACCCAGTCCAGTCATTGGGGCAGAATTCCTTCCAGAAGAATTTTTTTTTTAATGTATCTGTTTCATCATCCTCAATGCTGACTTGTAGCATTATAACTTATTATTTGCTGCATTCCTCTTGTAAACTTACTTTGCAATTTCTGTTTAAAAGATGATGTGACCAGTTAAAACTTTTTAAACTTTTTTTTAAATAAATATATTAAGTAAGTTTTTAGTAAATAGGTTTTGCCCCTTTCTTGATTATTAGAAGTGCTGTGCAAAGAGGGAAGCACAGTGAACTGCATTTGTGTTGCTTCAGAAGAGCCAGTGCTTCTCTCACAAAGGATTCTGCCTCCTAGCTAAGGGAACATCATTACATGGCTACTAAAGGCTGAGACAGGTTTCTCTAAGGGCATTAGCATTTCACAGGGGCTGAATTACGGGACCTTAGGGAATCTGAAGGAAAGTTTCTGTAAGCAGAGAAGACAGACCATGTTCTGTTTTGAATTTTTCCCTCTGTTGGAGTTTAGGCTTATACAGCATTGCAGGTATCAGCAGCACCCCCTTTCCAAGTTTCTAGTGCAAATCTGCACATCCAAACTCAGTTTCTCCCATCTCTGCGGCCCCTTCTTGCCGTGCAGCTCCCTGTCCTTTTCCCGTCTCCTAGAGCTCAAGCTTAGCAAAGTTTTAGGCCCAAGACTGTTTCTCTAGTTTTGGGTATTCCCATGCTTATACTGGGTTGCTTGGAGGCCAGAGCCTAGCTGGCTCAGAGAGATTTGTCTCTCAGCATTGCAGGCCTGTTTTGAATTGCCACCTTTAAGGATTAAATCATAAAAATGCAGCTTAAACCTTATTTGCTTCCTGTGTCAATCATGTATAATAACTTGGAAACCAGAAGCATCCAATTTTAATAAACTACACATGGATTTGCGCCAACTTCTTCTTTATTTCTTACTTGTAGAAACTGCTGTCCTGGTGGGGAAGGCTGTGAACCCTTTCTTAACCTACTGCCACTTTATGAGAGACTGTTATAAAGAACAAATTCTCTTTCTCTCTCCCATACAACTGCAAATGCTTTCCCAAAACAATGAGCTGTAGAATTTATCACTACCGGGAATAAAAGGTTCTTTGTGTCATCTGCAATAGCTGCGGCAGTTGTAGTTAACATGTAGTTATTATTTTTATTTTTGAAAGGAGAAAAATATAATTCTCTTTCAGTGACAGACTTTGATCAAAGTGCAGCACTTCTATTGTGGGACTGGGAAGTGATGCATTGGAGGTGGGTTTCTTGTTCTGACAGCAAGGCAGTCAGTGGGCTCATGGTTTCATGCAAGAATTAGATGCACTAAATTTAGCATTTTTTTTTCTTCCAAACCTCTGAACTCTTATAATTCTCCCTGTCATATGCAAACATGCCCTCTCACACCAGGCTGACAACTCTCTTTCTTTTCCTTGCAGAATTAATGTGCTTTATTGTCTGGAATATGTATTTGTCAAGGTGGGCTATGAAAGGGATATGGTGATCTCATTAAACTTCAACATTTGACCTACTTAAACTTTTTTGCCCTCTGGACCGTAGGTCTTCTCTCTTGTTCTTAATGCAGCGTTTTTCAATCAGTGAGGATGAAGGAGGAGCTGCTGTCACTAAGCTAATATTTATGTAGCACATTTGGAACATCCTTTTCTGGATATTTAAGAAGTTTGGGTGGGGTCAGCTGTGCAGTGGTTGGGGACCATCTATATCACTGGGTATCATGAAGGTGAATGTACTGAATCCTCCCCAGCTCTGGTGACAGTTGTGATAAGGGATGGAAAGAGTCATCTGGATGACAGAGGAAGGGAGCTGCCCATCTCCTAATTTCTGTCGCTCCAAATATGAATTTCATGTGAAGTGTTGCATTTTGGATCTTAAAGGCTTTAGTATAAAGGATACTTAGGTGCACATGGGCTTCCTTCCCATGCACTGAGTTCAGTGCTACTTTAGCCCTTCATCAACACTGATGTTTCCCTCCTTTTTCCTACCCATCCCAGTTTACAAGGTCCTAATGTAAAATTGGATCAAACTTTAGTAGTTAGAAGCAAAAACCAGTATCATTTGCCACTAGACCAGGGCTATCCCTTGTTCTATTGCCCACATGGATCACCTTGTTGGCATGTGCTGGAATTGATTCAGCCAGGGGTTTGATGGCAAAGTGGATGAGCCTTTGGCCTTTCTGGGCTGACACTAAGTTCAGGTTGCCT
Source organism: Tinamus guttatus (assembly GCF_000705375.1). Next base: position 198,799 of record NW_010588962.1, on the reverse strand, counting down.
TCATTCCTGTTTAGATGAAGTAAGTTGTCAGCCTCTGCTGATAAAGAAGCAGCGTGATATTGCTGGAAAATGGGACAGGAGCTGGGCTAAGACTGGCGGCTTATTTCCAAGGCCTGTGAGGGATCCTTAGGTAACGGGTGCTGAGCTGGTCTGCTGTCCTGGGCTGTTCGGTATGGGCTCTGCCATGGTATTAGCAGCAAAGCATTTATTTTGCTCAGAACTCGTTGAAGAACTAAAGTTTTAGAACAATGTGATGGGTGTTAGAAGCGCACCACCATGGCTGGGTAAAGAGCAGGTTCATCAAAGTGCAAATCATCAGCGTCTGCTTGTTGCACTCTCCCTCCTTGTTCCCTAGTGTAAGCTTGCCTAGTGGATCCTCATTGCTTTTAAAGCAACTATTTTAATTCTAGCAACTTTACTGCTATAAATTCTGGGAGATGGACCTTAGGGTGCTACCAAGGAGCTCTGGAAATCTTTGTGCGTGTGCTGGATCCCCCCCTGCCCAGCCCCACGCCATCTCCCAGCCTTTATCCATCTAGCCAAAGGTCTGGAATGTGTTCCCTGAGCAGGTTATCAGTGCTGCTACTTAATCATGAAGACAGATCGCAGTTGTGCAGTGTCCTGTCTCTCCACCTTTCCTGCTCCCCTCACAGCCTGGGAGGGAGGGTAGGGTGTGTGTGGATATAGAGCAGCAGAGAGAAGTAGCGTGACAGCATCTTTGGAATATGAAATCTGTTGCTTAGCCCGGAAATTCCAGAGGCTGGATAACAGAATTCTAAAGGTTAAAAATAAATTTGGAAAATAAATTTCCGAAAGTCTGATACAAATTAGTTTAAGCTACTTATTTAACTGCTTTGTCCTGAATATCTGCAAATTACAGATCTTCAAATTACCTTACACACTGATGCAGTGAAGTTCATAGGAAAGACGAGGAAAAAGACCATCTTAGGCAGCCTCACCTTAATAGTGTTGTAAATTCAAATACAAGTACATGAGAGCAGTACGGGAGAAAATAACGAAGAGTAGCAGATAAGACTTTGATATCCTTGTCTTTCTCCAAAAAGCGGTGCTTGTGCAGAGCATCTTACAGGATGGTGTCCAAACCCCCCTATCTTGCGCTTAGGGGTTTTTGACACCAACAGATACCAAAGGTCACCATTGCTGCTTCATTAAGGGCTTTCACTGGTATTACTAGCCAAAAAAAAAATAATAATAATTTTGGTTGTGCTACAAACTCAAGCCAGCACTGCTGAGCCTTGCTATATGTGGCTGCTTGTGCAAGGCAGAGGAATGCTGCTCGTTGGACTTTTCAGCCGTAAAGGGCCTTTAATTTGGAATGAGTGGGCGACTGTATTTTAACAAAGTTACCCTGGCTGCACCTGGCCTCCTCAGCGGTAATGGACTTGCCTGCTGCCCTCTTCAACTCGATTCATTGGGTTCATCAGAAGACGAAAGATCAGATTAACACTTTCTCACTCTGTCTGCCAGCCCAATCTTTCAATTTGATTTCTAGCTGGATGTTCCTGTGCTGCAGCAACATACAGAGTTGTTTTGGTCTCTGCTTTGCAAGTATAAAGCTAAGGAATTGGTTGTCTGGCAGAGATTTAATTTTGTTGCAAAAACTGCAGGAGCTTGTCTCTTCGCTGCTGAGATTGATAACCTCTACAAGGCACTTCTGAAGTTGCTGCTGTTTACATTTTTTTGTACTTAGATGGTGTAGGATAAAAATGCAGGCATATTTCTTCTGTATAACACTAGCAGTTCAGGGAGACAGCCCCAGAAAGAAAAGCTTTTTGTATGTACCGTTTTCCCTGTGATTTTTGTCTTGTGGTTCATCTATATATCCTATTTTGAAACTGCTTATGGCATGGGTTTGTCTGCTTGAGCTTCTCCTCTCCGTGGGCCTCAGCTTCACTTTTTAAATTCATCTCTTGGCAAAATGAGCGCAGAGGGGCTCTCTCCACTGGCTGTGTTTGGGGGATGTCTTTATCCAGAGCAGTTTGGTTACACAGCCCCTCAGTTTGCTGTATAAGCTGAGATCTCAAGGTGTGTTTTGGAGGCAGGTGTGTGCAGCAGGAGACAACACTGTGCTCTCTGCTCATAGCAGCCTCATTCGCTTTTGCTTCTGGAGTACCCGGGAATGCATTAACCTCACCTAAGTTATTCCATTTATGTTCTCCACAGGGGGCCATAATGTAACTATTTCACTGCAGTCGAGGACGGGACACACTCACATGCCTTCTGTGGTGGGAGTGCTGGTCTTCACCCAGTTCTGGTTCTGGTTCCCCCTGTCTCACTTCTTGTCGCTGGCTTTCACCCCAACCTGCGTCATTGGCCTTAACAAGGATCTTAAGGTACGTGATGAGTGGAGAGGAGGAAAGCTGCTGATAGCAGCCTAGAGGTCTGTCTTAAGTGACCTAGGAGGTGTGTAAATGCATTTTTTGGATTTTTCCAGCTTATCTATGCCAGAAATAGTACTAATTGAGAGAGAGGAAAAAAAAAACTAAAATCAGACTTAAATTGTAGTTCTTTGTTTGGAATAAAGCCTTAGACAAGTATAATAATGATAGCGGGGGGAATTGGGGATAAGAGGAATACAAAGAAGAGATTTTAACTTCTTTATTTTAAAGTAACTTATAAGGAAAGCAAATCTATTTAGTGTATGCAGGCAGAGAGCACTCCAGTATGTACCTTCCTACTCCAGAAGGTCATTTTTAAAAGAAAAAGAACAACAACCAAAAACTGGGCCCCCCTGGTGAGTTACGTGGATTTGTAACCGTCAGGACTGTATACAGCACTACAGCTTTGAGTCCTTTGTCAGACCTGTTCCGTGCAACGGCCTCTTTCTTGTCTAGAATCAGACTCTGCTGCACAATGTTCCCCTCTTGTGTGCAGGCTGCACAGGGAGGTGGAGTTCTGCAGTCGCCAGCTGAGATTCTCTTGAGGTGCTATGAAATTCATTACATCTCTGGTGAACATTAGAGCAGCTCTAGTGAGCCCTAAAGCAGCACACTATCAAAAACAAATAAAGAACCCCCATGAAGGAATACTAATAAAAAAAAGGATTAAAAAAAAAGGAAAAAGAGGGTCTATTTGGATTCCTAGGGGAGTAAACATTAAACCAAACAGCTCTGGGTGCTGCAGTTTTCCTGTGCATCTGTTCTTCCTGAACAGCTGATGGGCTGCGGTGTAGCCCCTGCAAGCTATGTCTGTGCTGGCTTAAGTAATGGGTTTCTTGTGCAGAAGAACTGAATTAATAAGTTTAGCAAAATAAAATAGCATTTGAAAGTGGAAGCACAGGGCAGTGCAAACTCCTCCTGTCATTCCTGCAAGTGCAGTCTGGGTTGCACAGGGTGTGCATAGCTCAGTCTGGGGTTGAGCTGGCTTGCTATTTTGCAGCGCCCTGGACCAAAAGTTTGAGGCTCTTTTCCACCTGTCTTAGCACTGAGCATCATCTATACACAGCTGAAAATTCTTGCCGTTTTACGGGAGAGATTTGCTCTAAAATGCCATTTTCTCTCTGTCCTGAATATTTTATATGGGCTGTATCATTGTTTGTCTCTTCATCTCCCATGCAGTGAGACGTGCAGAACTTTTTTGCCTGCTTGGCTGTGCTGCCATTTTGACTCCCTTTCTCCATCCCCTAAGGTTTCCAGGGAGCCCAAGGGCTTTAAGAGGTTGTATTTTCTAACTTGGTTTAACTACTAAAACTAGCTACAGACTTAATGTATGTTATAGGCTGCACCACACCATGCTGCTTCTTCAGAGTAGTCCCTGGCCCCTTAGTGCTCCATTATGTCTTACAAAGGCAGAGAGGTGAGATCCTGCAGAATTATATTCAGTTGAAGAATCTGGATGGGCTGTCAAAGCACATCTTTTGGTCTTGGTTAGGCAAGAGTAAGAGAATATATGGAAGTGATTTAAAAACAAAACAAGTAAACCCGCTACCTCCAAAACGTATTGTCCTTTTGCAAGAGGTGAGTGTCAGGCAGTGCTTGAGCTGGCCTAGCGTGCGTTGACCGAGCAGATTATCGCTTAGCTCTTAAACCAATTGTGCATTAATGTGAGCAGGCACAGCAACAACATCAAAACCACGAAGGCATCGAAACAATGAAAACAAAGCATGGTGTGAACTACACGGAGAAGGCTAGGAGAGCTTGCCAGAGTCAAATTATAGAATAATTAAATAACATTGTTCTACTTGAACTGTTGCCACTGATAACAGTTTCTCAGCTTCCGGAGGGAGAAAAGGGGAAGCTTGTATTCTTAAGAGGATCTGTGTTCATCTCTGCTGGAAGGAAAATGAAGCTAAAGTAATTATTCTGTTGTGGATTTTTTTTGCTCCTGCTTTTCTTGTCTCTAATTTTTTTTTTTAACTCTTTGTCTTAGATGCCGAAAGTCCAGTACAAGTCCAACTGCAAGCCCTCTACATTTGCCTATCCCCCACCTCTTGAGGTACCCAAGGAAAAGGAGAAAGAAAAGGTATTTGGGTTTGCTTTCTGTGTTATATAGACTAATACCTTCTCTTTGCTAGTATAGACATGGACTTTGATGGCACCAACAGGGAATTTAAAGACTGAAGGAGAAATTGGCAGGCACTATTATCTCTGAAAGAGAATTCTAGCTATTTTTTCGTGCTGAGCTGGGGACTCTTGCTGATCACAGCACACAACAGCTGTGCTGCTGAGTGGCAGGAACCTCCCTTGTCTCCACTAGTCAAGCAGGAGCATTGATTAAAACAGTCTCCCCTGCCCTGCTGATCTGTATGCGTGTACTGTCTTTGTAGGGCACCTAGCACAGCGGAGTTTTTGTCTGTGACTTGGGCTCCAAAGCACAGCCGCTTTATAAACACTGGAAGTATGAGGCAGAACATGTCTCATAGTCCTACATGGAAGGGCAGAAACATAACTGGTCTAGGGACAGTGGGACCATGTGCTGCAGTATGAGTGATCAGGCCCATGGATCACAGGAGAAGGGTAAGTGAGGAACTGAGAGTATCCAGGTATAGAAGAGGAAGAGATAAGAACTGCTGGAAGACCAGCAGGACAGTGGAATCAATTTGTCTGCTGGATTAAGATGGTAAAAGCTGTCACGCAGGCCATGGCAGAAGGCAGAGCAGCCCCTAGGGAGCAATTGCGGCTGTGGAGACCTCAGGCATGTCACACTGATGAATGACACTGTGTGAAAATTGTAAATAATTTTATCAGAATTGAATGCTAGGCAGGAGAAATTTCTGAACAGTCGAGGAGCACAAAAATGAACTCTAATGAAAGGCAAAGATAGCTGCTCGTAGCTACGTTCTTGCCTTTGGAATAGGACGTGAATTTGGCATCCCTCTTTTCTTATGCTCCTGACCAGAATTAAATGTGCCATGAAACTGTCTTCAGTCTAGAAAGTCTCACCAGCAACCTGACAAATACAATGCTCCCTGTCCGTCTGTGGAAATTGCTGCCTTACAGATGTAGCTACACATGCTTTCTGAGAGGAAAGTGTGCCAAATTCTTGTATTTGAGCAATTTTGCTGAATGTTGCTTAGAAGTACCAAATATTCTCACCTCCATAAGGCATTTCGTGCATCCACTTTTTTAACTCTGCGAGAAATGTGGCTGTCTGACTAGGACAGAGAAAGAACTTCAGGTCATCAGGAAGAGGCTCTTTATCTTTGAGACTATGGCAGCAGATTTCTCCATAACAGTCCCATTCATTGCTGTTTAAAAACAAACAAGTAAATAATTTTCATGTAGATACCTGAACAGTCATGATTAATCTCTAAATCAGGAAATTTGCCATCCTTTTGCATATGTGACTGGACCTGATCTGCATTTATGGGTACTTTGGTCCTGTCTGTGCTATTTATTCGCTCTGGTGGCACTGCATTGATCTTTTAAATAGAACAGTGTAGAGGGAGTGGGATTGACCTTGTTATTACCTGTGCTGAGAACTGACCTAACACCAGCTTTTCTTGGTTGCCCTGCTTGGGTAGTTGATGCGCTGCATACAGTGTCACAGTGTGCTGAATGCCTCTTCTGTTGACAAATCCAGGTTTCCACTGCTGTGCTGTCCATCACTGCAAAAGCCAAGAAGAAGGAAAAGGAGAAGGAGAAAGAGAAGAAGGAAGAGGAGAAGATGGAAGTGGTGAGTGTAAATGTCAAACTTAGCTGTCTGCCACCTCCTGCAAATGAGGAAGGTGTGACATTAAAGCAGGTGCTCACTTAAACCTGTCCCCACTGCCACCAACATTGCAATCAGCTTTAAGCACAGCACTAACACATTTCAGTGTACTGTGTACACTCCTTAGCATCTTTCTTGCGCACATGTGTCCTGAATAAAGTAAGAGGCATTATTTACAAATCCATTATTTCTGAGAAATAAATCTCCCTCGATAGTGCTAAATAACTTACTTTCTTAAAGGCAGAAACTTGTTTTTGTGAATGTATGTGTCTTTAAGTGAAGGAACATTTCACATTTTTTCTGTTATTTAAATGTCTGTTGATCACGTTTCTAGACCAAGGAATTTTATCACTTATCCATGTACTTTTCTTACTACTGTGAAGGAAATTTAGTTTAATTAGTGAAATTAGTTAATTTCATGTTCTTGGTGCCTCCAATTGACCTTCTGAAAAAGGACTCAGTGCTATAGCAGTTGCCTGATGCTATCTGTTCCAACTGAGCCTGCTGAAGCATCTAAAAGTTAAAGCTTTCTGCTGTTACGCGTGTTTAATCCCTTTCTGAAGTGTTCTTTACCTTTTGGACAGCAGTTTCTTATGTGCTTTGCCAGTCTATCAAAATACAAAAATGCATCAAGCCAGCTGAGCTTTAAGTACAGGATCCCTCCTCTGCTCTGTATCTGTGGTGATTGCTCTGGTCCTCTGGTGATTTATAGCAGCTTATAGATCTGAGACTGGAAATTCCGTTCCTCATCTGTGAATAAAGTGTCATCCTAGAGCAAGCTGAAATGTCTGGATGATTAAATTCACAGTGATCGATAGAAACCCTTCTGATCAGTTTAACATCTGTATGAGATAAGTGCTATGTTCAGGGACTTTTTGGACTCTTTAATTTGAAAAATAAACACCCAAATCGTACATGAAGGAAGCGTGACATAACTACATGTGTAATTTACACATGTAGTTTTGTTATGTTTATAATGCTTTCCTTGAGCTATATAAGTAGTGGCCATATCATATGTACAGGATACTGTTTGAAAGGTGTTGATGCTCTTGCACCAAACTGTTTATAGCTGGCCCAGAAAATGAATCGTTTTGAGTGCACAGCTATAGCTCTGATTTTTTAACTACTTAGTCCTTCAAAATGTTACCCAGCCATCAAACATTGCCTTTGCTTTCAGTTATTCTTACAGCAGTATATGATCAGCAAAATGTGCTGAACAGGTGAATCTTTCTTCCAAGATTTTGGCAACATACAGTTAAGTAAAAGTGGCAAGAGGAAGCAGTGCCTTAGAAAGGCTTCACGTGTGTGTGTGTGTGTGTGTGTGTGAGAGAACGTTTAAGCTGTTTGAAAAGTTTTCTTGGCTGAATTGAGCAGAAAAAAACAGGGTAGCAAAAAGGGAGCTTGCTGCCACCTGCTGTGTTTAAGCTGAGTGTATTGCCATTGTCCAAATGCTTTGCAGGTCTAATTGCTTTCCTGTTTTTCTCATATGTCTGTTACATGACTAGTAATCCACAGCTTCCAAGTGATGTGCACAGTGATGAGCAAACACCATGCCCAACGAAGTTCCATCTGCTGTTACAGGGTGTACTGTGCATTTGGTGTTTTTCCCCTGCCTGTTTTCCTGATCACTTCATTCGTGGTTGTTTCCATCTTTTCCACAGTTTTTTTTGTTTGCAGCTCAAAGATGTTGCTGAGCAAGAAGGAAAGCATGAGCCATGTCCTTGAGTATGTGATGAAGCTTTTTCGTCTGAGCTTTGCCTCCAGCTGCTGAGTCAGTGGCTAAGAAGGGTTAACTGGAATTCCCTAGGGAGTCACTGGGATGAGTCATTTTGGTTGAGCTGCTGTCACTACCACTGGTGTGAAATTTCAGTGGTAGCCTTATTGCTGGGAAGATATCAGGACAGCTTTTGGCAATTTTCATCTGCTCAGTCATGATATTAAAAACGCTTAAGTTGTGAACAGAAATGGTGTGAATTTACAGTGCAAGTATTAAAAAGAGAATGCAGAGGTAAACTTTTCTACTTTCCCTTCCCACTGAACTTCTTTTCATCTGCAGTCAAGAGTTAGGCTTTGCCTTGGTGAGAAAACTCTAGATTCACATCAGTATTGCTGGTGCTGTAGCTGATAGACGTGTGGTCAGTCCGCTCCTCAGCAGAATGGCTTCTCACCACACTTTTGAATTACTGCCTGTGTTAGGAATAGCAGGTTTACATTACCGTCCTGAGTTGTGAAAGGGTTAGAAACTGCTCTTAAAATCATACTGGTGTTCTGCTTCCCCTCTGCAGGATGAAACTGAAAAGAAGGATGAAAAAGAGAAGAAGAAAGAGCCTGAACCCAACTTCCAGCTGCTGGACAACCCAGCCAGAGTCATGCCTGCTCAGCTCAAAGTTCTCACCATGACAGAGAGCTGCCGATACCAGCCTTTCAAACCAGTAAGTCCTACTCTGCACTTTGCAGAGCATTTCCAGTGCTGGATGCAGAAGAACTCAAGTTCTGTGTGTACATGTACATGTGTGTACACACATGTATATTCCTGTGTGTACATGAGAACACCACTCATCTGATGCATAACCGTAATGTGCTGGAGATGTTCAACTTCACTGTTGTCATATTTGTGTTTAAAGTCCCACTCTTCAAATGATCAAATGCAATTCTAGTTGGGGGAAAGTCAGAACTGCTCCAACTCTTTTCATCATGCTAATGCTGCTTTATGATAATCATGATAATCATCTTCATGCGCTTGCACTTACGGCAAGTTATGGTTTGGATTAGTCTTCCACAAGATTCTGTGTTATATGGTGAGATTACTGTCTATCACACTTGTCAGGAGCTTTAATGCTGACTGACTGAAGAATCAGAAACTGTAAGGATACAAGATTTAGCAATGAAAATGTTTGCTAAAAGAAGCTGACAAAAATTTAGGACTTTATGCCATAGGCATTCCAGGGAAATAGTCTAAGAATAAAACATATTTAAGGTTTTTTCTGCTTTCTAATATGCTACTTTTACTGATCTCAGATCTTTATAATGAGCAGAAAAATTTTACTGTCAGTGCAGTGAAATACAGAATTACCTGTGCTGGTATCTTTGTTATTCTGCGGTGAGGTTTCTACCTAAATGGATTTGTTTTGAATTAAACAAATTTATTATTTTGTTACACCTTACTTTAGAAAGTGCCCTCATCTCCTGCTGACATAGAGAAGAGATAGCATGTGGTTATTGACTGGAGAATGAAAAAGACCTTGGCAATAACCTAACCTCTACCTAAATGCTCTGTGAGATGCTACAATGCATTGTAAAACTAACAAGTTTGCTTCTAGGAGCAAGCCTCCTGAGTCAACTTCTTGTGGCCTTTACCTATAACATGCTAGTCTTTCCCCTTTTGCAGGATTGTGTGTAGGAAAACTGTTATTCAGAAGCACTTTTTCTCCAGAAAAACATTTGTTTTTAAGAAATGGATTTCCTGGAATTCTGTCAGCACAGAATTCTCTGTGCATCATCCCCTTTCGAAATATCTTTAGCAAATCTGTCAAAGGACTTTTCAGTTTCTTTAGAGAAAGGATATGACCTAACTGGTATTTTAGTTGGGAAGATCTGTAATGCTGTCCTGTAAATGTGCAGTCATGCCACTAAAATAATGTGGATTCCCTTAACTTCCCTTACAAAGAGGTTTCGAAGAGAACAGAGCAGTGTCTTTATTTTATTTATTTATTTATTTTTCTCCCCTCTCCTCCCTGCCTCCTTTGGGGGTTATGGTCTATAACCAAGGAGGCATCTGGAATGGGGCTATTCTGGAGCTTTGCTCTGCCATGGAGAATGCCAGAGTAAAATGCCTCTTTGAAACGCTGTTTGTAGCCTGGAATCGTGATGTGGTCAAGACTGCAGTTCCAGCCAGGCGTGACCCAGTGCTGCCTCTTTGCACGTCGTGTTTCAGTCCTGGAGACGCTCCGATTTGCTTTAGCCTGGCAGGATGTTTAGTGGTGATTTTTGTAATTAATTCCCCTTTGTTTTACAAGGTGCTGTTAATAGAATTCCTCAGTCAGTGGAAGTTGGTGATGAGATTAGTCTCCATTTCAGATAGCCTCCTGGGAGGTGGCTACACAGGGAGGCTTCACTAACCTTTGTTGCCCTGTGATAGTCTATGTTGCTTTATAAAGCAATTATGATTCAATTTGTTTTCATGTGGAAAATGGATTGGGTTAGGATTCTGGGTTCACAACTAGGGTAAACTGTGAATCCAGAAGCTGTTTTCTGTTGAACTGAGTTTAGCTAATGGTGTTTCAAAAGGCATCCTCATTAGATCTTTCTGTGCCATCCACATATCCAGCAGGCATCCCTGTGGGTGTCCGAGATGCTTTGATCTCTGAAACTTCTCCTTTTTCTGGGAAAGTTACACCTTTGGCACAGATCTGGTCAACAGAGAATCAGGAAATACAGGGCTGTTTCTGGGTGTAAGGGCCCCCACCAAGGAATCTTTGCTGTAATTTCTTCATCCATGAGCAATCAGGGAAAAGGAACTATGTTTTTCTTCCTCTTTCTGGATACCACTGAATAATCCTTAACTGAACAAGCACACAAGGAAGCAGTGCTCTATGTATCCCTGTTTGTGGGGAAATGGATGAATCTTGGGCTTCACTCTACACCCTTCTCCTTGCAGAGATGTGAGTATGAATGGCTGGTGCCTCCACTGACACTTTCAGAAGCCCTTGTGTGAGCATTTGGTCTGGAAGTTCAATGAGCTTCTAATGTGGGTTGCAAACAAGTGAGGAAATGTAAATTCTCATGCATCAATCTGAGTAAATCTTTATTACTCTTCCAACTGATTTTTGACTCTATATATGCAATAGTTGCTTGATAAAATTTACAGCTAGTTCTTGAAGACCTCCTGCCTTTGGTGTGAGTTGAGAGCTCAGTCCTACTGCTCAGGAATCTGTTGTGTCCCATATGGCTGAAGATAACACCATGGCTATAAACAGTCCTCCATGAGGCACAGGTGAGCAGCCTTAACATCCACTGTACTTGTCTTGCAGCTTTCCATCGGGGGCATCATCATTCTGAAGGACACCAGTGAGGACATGGAGGAGCTGGTTGAACCTGTGGCAGCTCACGGTCCAAAGATTGAGGAGGAGGAGCAGGAACCTGAACCACCAGAGCCCTTTGAGTACATTGACGATTAAGATCTGAGGTACTGCATAGTGTACAGTCACCTTCCTTAACCCCAGTGAAGGAAAAGCCTCTTCAAATAAACCCAAAGCGTTTCCCAGTGCTGAACATCCTTGGTTTTGCCCCTTGACTGCTTCTGTACCAGATTCAGAAACACATGATCTGTCCTGATTTGAAGAGTTTGGTAGCAGTAGAAGAGGATCCATCTTCTGGATCAGACCTGACCCAGTCATGCCAGGCCTGGTCTAACCTTTCAGGTTTGGCTGCTCTTAAGTAGAATCTCAGTGGACAGAGTCAGAGCAGCCTGTGCGGTCTCAGGCACCAGCTGAGCTGGGAATAATTGGATTATGTGATCCCAGAGGGGCAAGTGATTTGTGTAACAAAGTTATCATCTGCTTGACCTCAGCGTGGCAGGTTTGGTCAAAAGAGAACTACTGCTGTTTTTAGCCTTTCTTGGACTCCCAGCAGTTCTTAAAATTCAGGCACCCTTGGCACTCTGAGCCCCTTGAATAATCCATGTAGGTCTGTTGCAGGCAATGAATGGTGCAGTTCTCAGGTTCCTTGACTAAAGTGCCTGAAATGACGTCCAGGTTTCTTCACTGAGAGGCAGAAACTAGTTGCTTTATTTCCAAATATGGGCTGGCATGTCCCAGTGTTCCCAAGAGCAATGATTGTGTACTTGAATTGGTGGACAGGCAGGAAAACAAACTTCTTGCTAAAAACTGTAAATGTTGCGTCAGTGGCAGACTCGTATGCGTGAGCAGTCAGCTACAAGAGGCCTTAGTTAAATGCATTTGTTTCTCTGGTCTTTCTCTCCCCTTCCTCCAGGATCATGTCTGCTAAAGAAGACACTATGCTTGAGAGGAGAAAGACAGACTTGGAGACCTTCCTGTCAAGATCTGCTGTTCAGTGCATGCAGCCCCCATCTGTGCTGAGCTAAAGCTGATAGTCCGTGTTTTATGGCTGAAGAACAGATATATGCTATTTAGTGTACTCTTCTTTCACAAAACCTTGTTTTCAAATAAATATATTAAAAACTCTTGACAGAAAAGTTGCTGGTTTAAAAAACAAAATGGAGAGAGCCTGGCAGCCTTCTCCTCACCTCAGACCTTAGAAATTAGACCAAATTTACCCTCAGGCTTTGTCTTCCTCATCAGGTGGCTGCTTGCTGGAGGCCTGCATCCCTCTCCAGCAAGGCTGTGACTGATCCTGCTGTTCCACAGAATAGCTGGGATCTGTTTATACCGCTGCTTTCTCTAGCACTTGTTCAGGCTTAGCAAGGTCACCAGCTCTGAGCTGGCGCAGCTGCCGTGCTGATGCTACAGCGAGGGCAGGTTTCTGCTTGCCAGCAATCAAGTTTCCTCCCACATTATCTCAATGGTATTGACTTTGCACTGATGTCCCCCCTTGCACATCCTTGTATTTGTATGTCTGTGCAGGACTGACAGCAGGACTCTGGGTGTTACGATGGGGAGATGAAGGCACAGGATTCTGTTGCCTTCTGTGAGCTTTCACCAGATATGAGCACAACAGCTGATGTGGTAAGACAGCTAGAAATGCATTGCAGACCTAGATGGGGTGAATCCAGACGTGCAAGTTGTTACCCTGATGTGCATCATTAGCCGGGGTTGGGGGTTACAGTCAGGAGTGTGGAAAGAGCAGCAGTCAGAAGGAAGGAATGCGGCTTGGCCGATGAGTGTCCGACCAGCCGGGCCGTCCTTCGCTGCTGGGACGGTAACGCTTCAAAGGTTGTGTCAGCAGCGAACCAGAGACTTCAGGCCTGGTCAGCTGGAAACCAACTTTTGGGCTACGCTACATCACTTGAAACAGCACTTAATGGAGTGAAGTTATTATTATATGTCTGTGTGAGAGTACTTGGCTCTATGTGGACATACCGCAAGCTCACATGCATCTGTAATAATGCAAGACAAATCCTGCATGTAGCACCTGGGATTTTTTCTAGCAAATGGTTTGTTTTGATGGGTGTTACTCTGGCAGCAGAATAGGCTGCCTGCCTGTCTGTACTCTGCAGAATTTAAGCACTACAGAGCAGAGGTACTGGACTGAAAGCCCCTTTTGAGTCCTAGGCTTCAGTTACAAGTTCCTGAAGTTGAAATGTTGTCTCAGTAACAGTGCTGGTCGTAGCTTGCTGTTCTCAATGTGATCCAGATATGTCGTTTGTGGAGCAAAGCTGCGAATGAACCTGAAATGGCCACAAGCAACTTTAGCTAATTTTGGATATAAAGCTAATGACTGCTCCAGCGCCATAGTCATTAAAAGTGGGACTCAGGTCTTGTGCAAGAAAAAGAAACCAGCGGAATATAAATAATACAAGACTTTTTAGTGCTTTAATCCCTTTCAGTAGGTACGTATCCCTTGTTCCTGCGTGTTTCTCTGATGCTGACCAATGTGGTATGTGATGTATTTCAGATAACTTGTTGTTAATAAGTTGTGTCATCTTATAAAATACTGTGCAGAGATGAGGACCTTGGGAGAGGAAAGTCCAGCTTAGAGAAAGATCTAAAGTCCTATGCAGATGCCTTGGCTATGCTGTGATGAACCTTCTTCAATTCACAGGTATTTTTCCCAAGGCTTTTGACTAAAATAGGTATTTGAGAGTGGTTGGTATTTGGTATATTCCCTGTGCCTGTTACAGTGTTAGTGGAAATCTGCACGAGCTGAGCAGTTCGTGCTGAGCCATGTACTGCCTGGGGCAACACCCAGAAGGTTTGATTCTTGTGCTAGAAGGTTTTCCTTTGCCCTAAAGATCACTCCTGCCTCTGGTAGTGATGTTATTTGGAACTCCCTCAGCACAAGCAACGCAAAATCCTCTAATTGCCCTGAAGTGCTTTCTGAGGCACCATTTTTGGGACTATGTAGTAAAGTTACGCTCTGGTAGTTAGATTTTAAAGGAACTTGGGTGGCTGTGGGGGGGAAAAACGCTGTGTGTGTTGGGCTGGAAGACCTGGGAGGGAAGCTTGGGAAATGGCCTGTCTGCTCACACTTCCCTGGCTCTGCCACTCACTGCATTTCATCTCCACTGAGTAAATGACACTGTGAGAGTGACACTTCAGGGATCAGGTGCAGGAAAACATCCGCTGTCTTGGCTCTCTCTCCAGGGTGCGCAGCATATTTTCTGCTCAGGAAAATGTCAACAGCTACCTAGCAGTCCTGGAAAGAAGTTCAGGGAGGGCCGGAGAGGGGCTGGAGGAGCACCCAGCTGCTGCTGCTTCAAGGGCAAAGCAAATCCATTAGCTGCGTGCCCTGGTAGTGAGAAGGAGAGAAGGTGATGTCTGCACCCCACCTCGGAAGAGTTACCCCAGACACCTTTTCCACAGCAAATTTAAGGCTTTTGGTGCAAGACTGTGTGCCCTGCCTATAAAATGATCCATTAAAGGGGGTTCATCCCTTTCTAGCCTCTGCGTATTTCTTCTTATTAATAGGGCTTATTGAGGGTGCTGCTCCAAGACTGCCTGAGGTGTGACTTTCTGAGGTGCTGTGCCTTGAAGAATTGCATTTGGAAAATGACAGTTTTGACTTTATAAAATTGCTAGAAAGGCTGGGGAAGAGTGGAGACAGAACATAGGAAGACTCCATAAAAATCTCAGAAGAGGTAAATTATACCTCCAGAAATTCCCTAGATTTTTTTTTCTAGGGAATAACCAGAAAACAGCTGGAAGTCTTCTGGAAAGGCAGAAAATGCCTCCAGGCCAAGAGGGCTCTGGGATGGTCCTCACACAGCTGCTGTCACTGACTCGCTGCTTCCAAATGTGTCTAACTGTTGCAAATGCCTGCTACTTCATGCTGCATTGGTGTGAAAGAGGTTTATTCACGATTTTTGGTAACATAATGAGGAGCATCTCCTGTGTCCTGGATGCAGCCATCCTGCCATCTTCACCTTGTTGACCAGCCTTGCCTGCTGCTCCCTGCTTTGTGGTCCTTCCCGTAACACAGCCGATGCCAAGGACTTGCTTCCCACAGCTCTGCGCTCTCCAGTGGTGTGTCCATCCAAGTGAGATGGTATCTGACAAGAGAAGCACCAACCACTGATGGAAGCACCAACTGGAGCTAGGGTAAAGTCTGCAGGGATGGGTGCTGCTCTGCTGTAAGATATGGGGCTTGGCTTGTTTGCGTGGGGATCAATGGGGCTGTGGCTGTGGGGCCAGCTTAGTGTCATACTCAGGGGAGGGAGGCAACCGTTGACTTCTTGATCCCAGCTTAGTGTCATTGTGTGGGGAGCTTGGGAACTTTCTTTACCGCTTTAAATAATGTTATTTAGACACACTGACTCATTGGTGCTGATTTCTTAGGAAGTGCTGTCCTCCTGGTGTTTGCCAAGGGCTAATTAGGGCCAAATGCTCCTGGATTTGGCAGAGGGAGAGGCAGAGGAGGCAGGAAGCACGTTACTGCCCCTCCTGACTAATGGGCCTTGTTCCCCTTAGCCCTGATGAAAAATAAATCACTTCAAAGGCATGTCACTTCAAAGGAGCCCAAAGTCTCTCAGGACATCGGGACCTGACCTCCATCTCCCATTTTCCCCAGTTAGAGAAAAACGGACATCATGGTAGGGACAAAGAGTGGGTGTGGAGAAGCTGGTTTGACCGTCCCGCGGTGAATGTGCTGAGGGAAGGGGCTACCCTCGCAGCCCGGCACTGCTCTGCCTCACGGATGCTCCCTGCGTTGTCCTCGCTCGACTCCGTGTAGGAGCGGTGCCGCCCTCCCTATCTCTCCCTTCCAGGCCAGGCAAAGCCCTTCCTCCTCACTGCTTCATGTGCAGGTCAGGTGCCACCGATAACCGTGGCAGCACTGACTGTTTACCTCCCTCTATTCTGGACACTGGAGCGTCCCCCCCCGCGTCCCTGTGCCCTGGTCCAGCCAGGCCCCGGGCTCTTCCCCTGCCTCCTGCTCTGCCAGCACAGGCAGCAACCGGGACAGTGACAGCTCCGAGCCAGTGCCAACCCCGTGGCCTTGCCAGGATGGAGAAATTGGGCAGTGTTGAAAGCACAGGTCTGGGCAAGGCCTGCGGCACTTCTCTGCAACCGCTGCTGGGACAGGAGTCCTTCACCCAAGGGTGCTGATGTGGCCCTCGGGTGTCCTGGGGAGGCCTCTCGCATGGAGTGAGGATTTCGTTTCCCTCAGGGAAGTCGTATGGGTTTTAGTGGAGCCCTTGTTTCTCTGGCGTTCATGGGACTGGGATGGCCCCTGCTCTGTGCCTCAGAGCTGGAGAAGCTGCCCCAGCCTCCAGTGCTCGGTTTCAGCTTGAGGCTGGCTTGACTTGGCCCCTGAAATCCTGCTCCGCATGGGCAAAGCGCCTGGCTGGCGGGAGCCCAGGGCTGGAGTTTTGCTTAGAAGTCTGTGTTGCAGTTCCTGGCACTGGCTGCACAACGAAAGCCTTTTGATGGTGGCCGTGAAGAAAAATATTGTCCATGTACCCACATTTAGCCATCTCTTCCAGTGAGCAGGGGACTTGGTATTACTCGCATGTTATAGAGAGATGACTTGAGACAAATCCTATTTTTACTGAAGTCCTGTAGGGGCTCCAGGGCCCTTCTGAAGGTGGGCCATGAAACCACTGGAAATATGGAACCATGAACCCCAGATATCCTGAACACTGGGGCTTGGTCTGAGGACTGCTGCTGCCCTGCATGTGTGTGCAGGTGTGGGTGTCTAAGCACTGCAAACACCTACGTGTGTTTGTGCTGGCAGCGAGGCTCCAGGTGATGTGGGACCCTCGCGGGGGATGCCCCAGGGCTTGTGACCTGGGATGGGCAGGGTTGTTTGGTGGCAGGAGCACCCCTGGACAAGGGTATAAATAGCTGGGCTGGTGACCCAGGGAAGAGCTGCTGCAGGGGTGAGGTTAGCTGTCAGCAGAAATGATGGGCACTTTGTTCCTCCAGAGATAACCTGCAAAGGAAAAATGTGGAGCCACTTTTTTCCCTTCAAAGTGAAGGAAAAATACCTGAAATATTGGCGCAATGTCTTTGTTCTCAGCTTTATGGTGGCTCTGCCATTAAGTTGTTTTTGTCCATTTCTTGTCAGCAAGAACCAAGGTGGGTTAACCCTTAGTCCTCCCACCAGTGTCTCTTGAGGGAGAGAGTAAAACACCTCCTGTAGGGCTAGACACATTCTCTGTTTAACTCTACACAGAAATCCTTCTTAGTTTTTGCGTTAAGCGTGAAAACTTGGGGCCCTGGGATGAACAAGAGGCAGCTGAAAATAATTTGGTGGAAACATCTGCATCAGAGACGGGAGTTCACGGGCTCATTCATATATGAAACCCGCTGCTTGTACCCGCTACAGGCCCAGGGGCTTTGCGATTTGCCCCTACTTGATGGGGCAGATCATGGTCACTCAGTGTCGGTGGCATGGGACGGATTGCCATCAGTTTGTGTCTGTGGAAGAATCAAAACTGCACCCCTGTAATGAGAGGTGAGGCTGCTCGGGACCACTGCTGGGATGGGCGATGTTTTTCCTGGAGATGAAGTTCTTTGTCATGCTGTTTCTGAGCCCATGGTTTCCCAAACTGTTTTCTCTCTCTTTCTCTCTCTCTCCTTTTTTTTTTTTTTTTTTTAAATGGAGCATCTCTCCCTCTTCCCTCCTCCCAGCCGCCTTCCATTTTTGGCAAGAAAGCCACGTTCTTCCTGCCAGCCAAGTCTTCTTGCGAGTCTGTGTTTACCTTGGTTTGGGGCTGCCCATGCTTTACGAGCCATTTCCTAGAAAAACGTGTATCAGAAAGCTCAGCTCTGGCCCCTTCAGTCTCGGGCGCTGAGCTGCCTTCATCCCCCGCAGGGGCAGCCCTGGCTCTGCGAAGATGGAGGTGGTGGGGAGGGCGGGCTGGCTTCGTTTCAACACGTGCAGGAGGACACGGCTGCGTTCGGCCGTGTCTGCTAAAGCGGTTACGCCGCTTCCGTCCATCTGAAACCGGGTTTAGTTCCTGCAGGAGGTAGTTGCATGCAAAAGGGGTGAGAAAAGGGGGTTTGCTGAGACTCTGCCTCCCCGTCCCCACAGCAGGTTTCTCCTACACTCGCAGCAGGCAACTTCATGACCCAGCCACTCTCTTGGTTGTCAGCTCGTCCCAGCCTTAGGTGACCACACAGCACCCTCCTCAGGGGATCTCTACTACTCACTGGAGAGCTCCATCTCCCGGGATGGTTCCCCAGGATGTTCCCCCAGGACGGCAGAGCTGCCTTGGCACCGGAGTCCTCCTGCTCCCCGGGTAGCCCATGCCAGAGGCTGGCACAGGGCGAGGAAGCATCTGCTCTCTCCTCGCTGCACATCTGATACCCTGCGCTTTTCTTCTCCCTCCAGCTGCCAAGGCAAGGAGCGGTACAGTGAATATTTTTTTTTTTTCTGAAAGGGAGGTTTAATTCCCCTCTTCTAGCTCCCTCCCCCCACAACTTTTTTTTTTTTTCCTGGCCATTTCTCTGGTCAGGGACTTTGCTTACAGGAAATTATTGGAGACGGTGTGTGTATTAATAGCCTGGCGAAGGGCTGGCTGCTTGCTTATGGGGTGGGTGGGAATAGGTGAAATCCACGGCTCAGCAGCATCTAGACAAGCCCCGTCCAACAGAGACAGAGCAGCTTTATGAAAGCCTGATGCTGCAGAACACAGAGAGGTTTTGCAGTTTCGTTGCTCCAGCTTTCCTTGCAAAAGGTCCTGGGGTTACACTGCCCGGCTCTGCTGTGTGACTCAGTTTGCACCGCCAGGCAATTGCCCTGTCCAAGCGCAGGACGTTGGGCCAAGCGAACCCGTCTGCCCTCAGGGCAAGTCTGTGCTCAGACCCAACCAACAATAACACATCAGCAGTGAAAAACTCAAAGAACTTATTTATTTGTTGTCCTTCAAAAGCCATTCACTGAAAAACTGAAAACCCAAAATAAAATCTCTTTTGGCAACTAAAAGCTGACGTTTGACTAAGAAAACAACAGGATGTTTAAGCTTTGGAAAATGTTCCCGTCTTGCCTGTTTTTATTTTTAAATGCAATGACTTGGAAAGGCCGCCAAAAAGATTTTGATCTTTGCTAAATTTTCCATTCTGGCACAGAAAATAACCGTTTTTTGTGGTTTCTTTTCCTTTTTGTTTTTTTTTTCCTTTTTTTTTTTCCTTTTTTTTTAATCACACAACAGGTTACAATGAAGTCAGGTAGTGGGCCACAGGTGACACCTCTCCCAGCACAGCCCATGCTGCAGGAAAGAGCAAATCCCAACCCAAGGGGATACGGTTGGGTCCCCTTCTCTTGGAGTGGACTAAATAGCAGATAAAGTCCAGGATAGTAAAACTTGCATGTATGGAGTTTTATATGGTGAACTCTCTATAGAAGCATACGTAACAACAAACCTTCTGCTATATAGTTCATATCTAGTCTTTGTACACTAAATATGTTTTGTGTGTGTAAGCATAAATGTAGTTTTTATAAGCATAAAGGCCTGTATACCACCAGTATACAATATAAGCCAGTAGAAGCCTGTATGCTGTGTACCAGTATACAAATCCCCAAATCAAGACACCCAGTTATCAGCTGATTGTCTCCCCTATTGACCATTTAATGATGCTTTACAGTAACTACAACACCGATGTGGATGTTGGTCATCACAGGAATAGTGAGCAATAAGCATACATATGCTTAATGACTAGAATATAAATTCCCCAGAGCTTTTTAGGAACCCCCCTGCTTTCTGGGATTTTTTCATGCTTTCTAGGAATTTTCCATTCACTTTTTAAGAATTGACCAATGTTTTCTAGTGGATACTGCGGTGCTTTCTAGGAATTTCACAGTGCTTTTGTACAATTTCAGCATGCTTTCTATGAATTTTAATGGGATTTCTAGGAACTTGGATGAGATTCAGAGGAACTAGATATCAGGAATCACTGGCTCTTAATTTACCCGCTGTGATGTGCTTAGTGTGAGTGCTGGGATAAGGAAGGAGCCTGAAAAAGAATCACTGAGTTTTCTCTGTTTTTCCTCCAGAAGCTTCTTCCCTAGCAAGGTTTTTTAAACCCAGAATACCTCCCAAGTGCCCCGATGAGAGCAATGAAACATTTTCAAGTGTCTTTGGCACAGGCTAATGTGATGAGTGAAGTGACCTCTTCCTAGTGTCTTTTTCTCCACGCTGTAAGAAGCAAGTAGTGAAAAACAGGCAATTTGGCAGAGGGCAGGAGCCTTGAGCTGCTTGGTGAGATCAGCTTTGGGGTTTTGTGTGACATGTGAGTGATTTCTACAGTGCCCGGGCACTTAACAGATTGCAGCCCAGGGCTCAGCGGTGTCACTTGAGGAACCGCACTGCTGGGCAGCCAAAAGCTGCGTTTCAGAGCCTACTCGCGCGAGTGCAGGGAAGCTGCGTGCGGATTTTAGGCTACTTCTGGACTGCTCGGGAGGAAAAGGGCTACTAATATACCGGGTAAGATTAAAGGTAACTTCGAAAAATGAGTTTCGCCCCAAACTTTTCAAGTAGTGTGAGGACAGGGAACAACCGGC
>NW_010588962.1:150455-177761 GCF_000705375.1 Tinamus guttatus | reverse complement strand
GAGCGGTGGGCGGGGGGCAGGTTGTGCTGCGCGCGCCCCTCCTGACGCCGCCCGCCTTCCTGCTTGCCAGGTTTCCAGCGATGAGGCTCCGCAGAGGCTCCTAGCGATGGGGGATGTCCTGGCGTATGAAGCTGAGTTGCTCGGACTAGTCAGAGAGGTTTGCTTTCCCTTTTTTTTTTTTTTTTTTAATCTTCCCGTATGAAATGAGCAAGGTGAGACCTCATAGTACTCATATTCAGGAATGAGATGTGACGACTGTGATCTAAATTCTGTACTTACTTATCAAAATATTTGCTTCTTCTTGCCATTGCGCTGACTTCTGTCTGTCACACTCTGTAAATTCCAGGTACTCCGTGTTTGTTGAAGGCCAGCAGTCAGCCACTAAATCAGTCTAGAATTACCTGTCAGTCTTGTAAATGAGGCTCTGTTAAATGGGAACAGGTAACTTGATCCACAGAGAGCTGTAGTACTCAGGTCTGACCAGTGATACCCTCTAACCAGTGTTAACTGCGTAAAATCACAGAGGTCTCTAGTGCTTTTGCTAATAAAGCCCATATAAAAGTCCTCAGACCACCAGTCTGCAAGGTTTAACATCAAAGCAGGGTCATCCAATTAGATGTTTCTCTACCCATGCTGCCTGTAAGAGGTGAGATCAGAAGTTATTTTAAAGTAGAAAAATAATTCCATAAAAAAGACAGTGGAAAGCAAAATTTAAAAGAGTGGACATCTCTCTGCTAGTCTTCCCTCCTGCCTTTCAGGTAAATTGGCTAAAACAGGCCACATGTTTAGTATGATATGGAACAAGAACACAAGCTGTGATGTGCCTGCTATTTGTTAGTGCTTGTTCCTTTAGTCAGCGTGTGTTCATAGCCTGGCTTAGGGCCTTAAGTGAAGAGCAAAGCAACATGTAATTTAGTAGTTGTAAGTGGTGGGAGGGTGGGAGGGAGAGGACTGTTCATTTGTTTTCTAAAGATCAACATTTGATTTGCTAGTTGATAATTTGACTTGCTTGGACACCTTCAGCTGTTATGAGTGGTGTAATTTAGAGGTGAAACAGTCTGACTGTTTTAGAGATGATGGCTGTGTGTTCCTTAAGAATTCTGCCCTCTGAGAACACGGTTTGCAAGGAGGCTATTTGCTTGTTTCTTCGACTAAGATGTTGAATTAATAGATTCTAAACCCTTCTATTCTTTGGCTGAGTGTAGTTATTAGAGAAATCAGGGGACATTGTTCCTTCAGATTGTCAGTATTATTGTCTAGGATATAGGAGAGACCTCGCTTGAGACTCAAGATTTTCTTACTGCATGAGATGCCAGTTCCTAGTATATTTCAGTTCAGTCTTTGGTATTTACAGGTCATGTAGCACAGAAACTTCAAAGGACTTTGGTGATTCATGGTTCACTCTTGGAAGCATTATTAATCTAAATATTATAATAATCTAAAAAAATTATTGTCCTATGCTTTTCTTGTAGTATTTGGATTTTGCTGAATTTGAAGAAACAGTGAAGATATTTGTGAAGGAATGTAAGGCAAAAGGGAAGCCACTGCCTAAATCAACAGGGGTTTCCCTGCGAGATTCAAAAACTTTGACTGTTCAGGTAATGCTATTGACGCTTATTTTAAATAATTAATACTCAAAATAGACCACTTACCACCTTTTGTTTTATTACAGCAATTGAGATCATTTTAGATCTCTGAAATGATTCTTGATATTTTGACTGTTAGCAGTCTTCTTTCAGTGCTGGAACATTTTAACACAAAACCCCATTCCTTTTGAACTTGAAGAAATAGATTTAGTTCACACTGTTTTAAGTTTTTAGCTTGCTGTACATTGACAAGGCTGATTTTTTCAGACACTGTAGGCACTCATTTTTCCTTATAGCATCATGAACCCCAAAACTCATTAGATGTACCTGAAAATATAGGCTTTGCTCCTTGCATCGATGGCCTATTCAGGCTCTGAAATAGGGTAAAAATAGGTGGAGAAAGAATATTTGTGTGGCATTTGAATGGTAAGAGGTTTTGAATAAAACTTTAAATGAAAGCCTTCAGATGGCTCTTAAATTCTTCACACAAATCCACTGCTGAAAAGTGTAGTTCTTCTGTGTTCTTTTTTTTTTTTTTTTTCCCCACTGGGCAATTTTCCCTTCTGCAGGAAGATCTGCTGACAGCATTTGAAAATGGAGAGCAGAAAGTTTTCTTCTGCCTTTGGAAGGAGCATATACCATCTTCGGTTCGAGACAGTGAGCCGGTTGCTCAGAAGCTGGAGTTTTATCTTCACATACACTTTGCCACTTACCTCTTGAAGCACTCTGTGGGGAAGCCTGTAAGTTTACTTTACGGTTTGAATTTAAGATTGCTTTTGTTTATTTTACTTCCTGTATTTATCTTTGGTGTGGATAAGGACGGGGTCCTTAGTAAGGATTCCCAGAATTCACATCCAGTCTTTGGGCAGCAGTCTTCAAGGATGAAAGCAGGCCTTTCCACAGTAGTACTACTCTGTACAGAACTCTGTACAGTGCATCTATGTACAGAAGTACAGAGATGAAATTCATAGATTTCCTTCTTTGGACTGCTTGAAACACTTTCATGTTGATATCTGCATGTTGATACCTTCACCTCTCTTAATTGTGTTCTGTAGGAAATTCTTAAAACACTTTTGCTTTTAGTTTGGACCAAAGCTGTTTGTTGACAACGAAACATTTCTGTTAAAATGGGGAAGTTGAATTTTGACCCTCTCACTGTACCAAGTTTGAAGATATCATTTTAAATGGTCATAAAACAAAATCTCCATTACATAGGGCTGGGATATCTTAGGTGATGCTTTTATGATGAAGAGACATTTAAGCAGCTTGAAGCTACCAGATCTGCCAGGTTCCTGCTTTACCTACTTGCAGAAGTGCTTGGATGCCCTCAGTGTGTTTTCCAGTTCCTGACTATGAGTTTTTTTTTTTACCCCAGCACCCACAGATCCTTGGGAGAGCTCAATGTTGAGCCAGGTAGGATGCAACAGGGCTTGTGCTTTGTCTTAGCCGATCTAAGGCAGACTTCTCAAAGGCAGTGATATCGAGCACTTGCAGTACTGACCTGGCAGTTCTGCTTCTTGTCCCTATGTCCGACCTGGAGTAGGAGTACATTTACCAGCTGATGTGGACTTCGCATTATGTGAATGCCTCATATAGCCTCTGGATCCAAAATCAGCTTCTTTATATTAATTCAGAAACAGTGAACGAATATATGACAGAGTTGACTGCAAGGGATGTTAGCAGCAGTAATAAGATGAAAAATTTAGCAGAGGGATTTTATTACTAGAGTTTATCAATGTCTTGTGTGAGAACAACTTTTCGTAATGCATATGACTTTAATAGTATGTATTCTGAGTTTAGTGCAAACCTTACTGTGAAGCAGATCTCAAAATGAAATTGTCCAAGAAAATAGTACACTCAGTTCAGTTGCTGACCCAGTGATGTCTCCTTCCTCCCCTCTCTCCTCAATACTGTATGAGTGGATTTTACAGTTCTGCATTTTTCACATAAATGAAGCATGTCTGAAGTAAGGTAAGTATTTCCTCTCTGCTTTGAGTGTGGAAATGACACTCTGCTTTATAAATCTACTCTGAAGTGGGCAGGACTAATTTACACTCCAGAGCAATCAGCCCTCGTCCTTTTCTGGACCTGGGTAGCAGAAACCACAGGATTTTCCTTCTAAGTGGGGGAATCAGGATGTGATACTTACTAATGGAATGAAAATTACTTCCTAGGTTGGCTGTGTGACTTAGATAACAATTATTCTTAGATTTCACACTTGAAAATAATGTTGAATTTAGGTCTCCAATTGGTCAGCCTATTGTGCATTCAGAGTAGTTGTGTTCAAAATAAATGTGTTTTATTTCCCAGGACAAAGCCGAGCTTGAGGAAAGGATTTCTCACTTTAAAACATACCTAGAAACAAAAGGGGCTGCACTTAGCCAGACAACAGAGTTTCTTCCCTTCTATGCCTTGCCTTTTGTTCCTAATCCCATGGTACACCCTTCATTTAAAGAACTTTTCCAGGTAAGTATGTGTATGTATTCTGCAGAAGTGTTTTTTATTGATTTTTTTTTCTTATTGGGTGATAGATATTGAATAATGTTTACTTCAATAATGGCTTTTATTGTTTCCTTTAACAGAATATATACAATCATAAAGTATCTTCTACAGGGAAGAGTTCTAAGAGTGCTATCAATAACAGAGTACTGGTTTAGATATATTGGTTTGTGCCATAAATGCTGTGCTGTCTGTATGTTCTCCTCTCCTTCCTTTTAACACCACCCTGAAAGACACGTCCTTCTTGGAAGCACAAGTGCACTTGTTGATATTTCTGCTGTTTTAAGGTTGTTGCCCAAGGTACCATATTATGTGTTTATGTATTGCTGAATTAAAATACGATAGCTAGGCATAAGAAACTGAAGGAGTTGCATTTCATGTGGAAGAGAGAAACTTGAATTTATAAATAATCCTCCTGTAATAAATGATGAAAATGTAATTGTCTCAATTTAGATAACAAATTCTTGTTTTCTGCATTCTCAGAGACCGAGTGTGTGGTTGTTGAGATGGTATCTGCAGCAGTGATTTGAAATTCGAAAATATCAGTGGGAATTTTTGTGGGGAGGCTACTGCCACCATACATTCTGCTGAAAGCTTTTTGATGTAGTTTAAAACTATACCTTAATTTTTTGGTTGTGCTGAAAACAGCTGTTTGTGCAGCTGCCCTTGGCCTGGATCAAGGAACTGATCATATGCTTTACTGCATATGAAGGGGTGTTATATACATGTACATACTCCCATGTACATACTCTTGCACACACGTACACAAATTTGTAAAACTATGTAAATTAAATATATATCTAATATTTTGCAGGATTATATGGTTGTGTGCTTCACTGCCCTACCACAGGAGCAGTTGTGATGGCTCGTGCAAGCAGCTCGGGTGGGAGGGAGATCTCTTTTGCCTGCAATGCTGCCAAGTGCTTTTTGACATCAAATGAAGGCTTAAGTGATACTTACCCTAGGATTGACTTTAGACATACCAGCTGATGAGGAGCTCCAGTTAACACCAAAAAAGGCATATACTGCCTTTTCCTTTGGGACTAGTTATAAATAATGAGACGTGTTGGTTGATCTCAGAGACAGGACATGAATACTCTTCTTTTTTTTAATTATACTTACCAGCTTTTCTTTCTGAATGCCTTGTCTTAGACAAGACCGTCAGGTTTATTCATAGTAACTCGGTGTCCAAGCTCTGAGTCTAGTCACTCATGTTTTCTTGTGGGAACTGTACAACTTGAATCCTCCTTAGTCTTGAAGCAGATTGTTTTGTGATTGGGAAAGAACAGCAGTAGGTCACTAATCTACTAAGCAATGTGCTTGCAGGTTTGGACTTTTTTGTTGCTGTTTTTTTTTTTTAATTGGGTGTCTGCTGCTTTGTACAGCTGGAGTTTTGGGTTTATTTATTGGGTTTATACCTCAAAAAAATAAGATAGACTCCTTTCTTTAAGAATCGTGGTTCCTACGGTAATATGCAGTGTACTGTAATGTACCAATGTCTTGATATTGAATTGATGAATGTGGCAAGTATAATCCTATACGCTCTCCAACATGGTAAAATTTGAGCAAATTTGAGCTGTAAGAACAGCTTGCAACATGCATGCTTACATACATACCTATACATATGTGTGTGTATAAAATTATGTATATACGCACACACACAGAGCAGCAGATTCAGGAAGCTCCTACTTGTAGAAAAATACTGTTTTTCACCTGGTGACTAGTTTTCCATCAAACAGAAACCAGTTTAAATGAAGGTCTGAAGCAGAAGAAATGAGTAATCAGAATGATTCTTAGATGTATTTTTTTCCGTAACAGTGATTTCTCGTGCTTAACAGACAATTTATGTCAGACAGAGGGGAAGATAAGATTTCAGGTACTAGGTGATACGTTAGTCCATTTTTCATACATGAATTGTTTTCTTCTGTAAATCCATCTTAGAAATGTTTTACCCTGACCACCGCTATCGTGTCATGACCTTTATAATAGTTTTTGACAAAATCTAGCAGTTCCAGATCTCATTGAAGAAAGATTAATACAGTGATTTCTTTAAAAAAAAAATATTTTTGTGCTCCATTAAAGAAAGTGAATCTGTGTTCATCTTCTTATTTTCTGCTCAACTTGTTTATATTTTAAAAATACTTCTAATTTAAAGGCAATTGTTGCATGTCTGTACAAGACACCAACACCTAGTCTAATAGGATTACTTAGAATAGTAATTTTACATTGCAATAATGCTATGTCATGTTCTTAGAACTCTTGTCTAGGAATAATATGAAATTCACTTCTAATTTCTCTGTGTGCACATATTCTCTTCAGTAATAGTGAAGAATGATCTTTTCACTACAGTGTTGGCCACTTTGTTTACCAGCAGGGAAGGTTGCTGCAATACAAATAGTACTGTCAACATAAGTGTACATATTTGGTGATCAGCTGTCATCTTTGTTTTTCTTTTCAAGGATTCTTGGACATTGGATTTAAGGACAAGATTGGAAAAGTTCCTGTCTCTGACTCTCAAAGCCAGCCAGACACCCAGGCTTCTCACTTTATTTGTATCCTTTTGAGAAAACACTTTAAAGATCATTAGAATTATTGTAAAGGGGCTCTATAACTTATTGGAAGTGGATGTTGCTAGAATTTGTTGCATAATTGTAGTAATGTTACTGCATGGTATTTTTTAGAGTAGGAAACCATGTTTACAGTCCACATCCAGAAAAACTGTTTGAACAAGTTGTCTCAATGTATGGATGCATGGGAACTTGCATATTTGTTGTACAGCCATTCTTTATTTCCACGTATGAAGTATAGGATACCCAAAGGCACCATCCTGACCTGCCTTCTTAGCATTTGTAAAGTTGTTAGTCTTTTCAATTAACTATTTCAGGGACTAGCCAGATTTTTTCCAGGACTTTTAAGGATCCTGGAAATTGTTATTTACTAAGAGCTGAGCTTTAGACTTTATTTTCTTCTAAGAATATTGTTTGAAAATCCTGTGCTTTTAGGTCTTAATTGTGGAGTATATAGCTGTGTGACAAGACTGCCTTCTCCATTTTTGGTCAGTACAGTTAAAGGCAGGGCAGAGAGGACTAAACTGGAGACTTTGAGTCTTTTTTTTTTTTTCTTATCTTTTTGGTGTTGAGTTGGAAATGTTATTCTATGCTCCATTCCTGTTGATTTGCTGGGGAGGGAGTCAGCGACCTAAAGTGACTGCTTTTAGTCCTGTGTTATGGCTCTTGGTGTGGTAATCTGGCATAGAAGAGTTGAAGAGAAATTCTCTCCTCTTATTCCTTCCTTTTTATGGAATCACGGACTGGATCCTGACTGAGCCCTCTGCATTTGTTTGGTATAAAGCGCCCTAAACTATTTGCATGTTTTTACGTTTGGAGTGACCATATCTTATATGTCAGGATGGGGGCTGAATTTAATATCTTCAGAGGTCAGAAAAAAGAAGTCTTATGTCTTCTTATAACATTCGGCACTTGGCTAGATGCCTTACGAGTTTTTTATTTACTAATTTTTGCATTCCTGTGAAGCATCAGGTAGTGATTGCTGTCTGGAACAGTAGAGATATTTGGCTTGGTTGGGTTTTCCAAATGGTTGAATATCTTGGTCCATGTATATGGCAGAAACACTTACTGAAGGGACACATTTTCCTGAATTACGCCTTCTCTCCTACAACAGAAGGAGAATGGACAGTGTAACAAAGGTGAGTGTTGGGATGTGGTAAGGATGTTCCCTATGATTAGTACGTTGTTAGGGGCTGTAGTTAAGGGGATGCAAATTCCTTATCTTGGTAATAGTTATTGCTGAACTGGTTGAGTTCCTCAGGGCTGAGCACAGGCACATAACTAAAAATGGTAGGGGTCTCAGAGGGGTTTGGATTTTAAGCCTATTCTGCCCTGAAAGTGTCAAGTGGCTTAGGTTCATTTAAAAAAAAATTGAGCACTAAATCTCATTAGATGCTGATGGTACTTGAAGTGTGTGCCTTTTAAACATTAATTCAATAAATAGAACTTAGGTTCCTAGTTTTCCCTTACATTCTTTTTTCATTTGACTTTCCAGGTTCAGTTTGTTGGTAGGGATTTATATGAGACCAGCTTGGGATCATAAAATGACTTTTCCTGTTGAATTTGGTTTAATCTGTAGTTTTACCTTGAGGATTTATTATTTGTTGATTGTAGATTTGTAGATTGTGTTAAAAAGAGAGGCTCATCTCCCAGTGTGAGTTCCAGATGTTTCCTTTGTTATTTTGTTGCATTAGACTTTCACTGACTAATAGTTATCTTTGTAGATCTTTATTTTCAGAAGGTTACTCTTTTTCCTCATAACAAACTTTTCTGAAGGCAGTAATTCCATAGTGAGATGAAATAACTACATGATTAAGCCTGAATTATTTGGGGCCTGATTATTTTTCATTTGAGCAAGTTCTGTGTCCTGTGCAAGGAGAGACTCTCAGGGTATTGAATTTGTGAGGGTAAGCCTTCATTTGTAGATCTCTTATGTGTCTTGGAGCTTAAAGCAATTTAGATTTTTTTAAAGGTTATTTGAGGCCCGTTTTGCATGGAAGAAATCTGAGAGCTTAGCTTTGCAGCATGTTTCTCGGCTCCCATGAGATCCCTAGTACACACTCACTGTTGGAGGATGATGCTTATGCTCTTGAGGATGTGCTAGAGTGCTTAGCATGTTTACCTTTCCTGCCTGCTGCAGGATGACTTCCTGTGTGCAGACAGGAATGGAGAGAATTGAGTGTTCGGAAGGTGTTCAGCTCCTGTCCCTTCTATTGCCTCATTGCAAATCTTGAATGAGCCTTTAACCACTCTTCCATGCTTGGGGGGAAGGAGAGGGTGGGAGGAAGTGCAGTCTGAAATGTCACTTGAAAAGCTTATTGTGAGGATATGTATGTATGTGTAACTCTGCGGAACCACAAAGGAACAAGAGCCAAGACATTAAAGAGGCTTGGCAGGTGAAAATGGAGAGTTACCTGCATGAGTTAATAGGAAGAAATCAAGAGAAAAAGGTAGAAGGCTGCAGAGGTTTAGGAGATGTATCATGCATCTTTGGTATCTTGTAGCATCTTCATTTTGGCAGTATCACCTCTGAAAGCCTCTCCCTTCTCCCCTGTACTGACCCAGGCTGCAATAATTTAGCATTTTAAGCCAGCAAGCAAATGATTGTACCTGGAGCGGTGGCTCCCTCATCTGGCCACCTAAATGCTGCTGTTGATCATGGGCATCAGGCAGGAGTCTTAAGAGCAGGAATAGGGCAGTGTGCGACCACCTCTTTCAGCAGTTGGCTTATTGTGTCACTGGGAGCTTTATCAGTGGCCTTTATTTTGGTGGGGGTGATCAGGACCTGTAGCTTGGCACAAGCTCTGCTGTGATTTCCATCCTGGAAAGCATAAGAACAAAATAATTAGAATGGCTTAACTTGCAGTTTGATACTAAGTGTCAGTCACAAGTCCTGCAGGTGCCCAGTGCTGTGGTTAATAACGGATACTCAAAATAATTCCCTTAAAAGGGGAGCAGGCTGTGAGAGTAAAATAATTGTCTGGATTTTTTATATGTAAAATTTTGAAAGATGCCGGTTAGAGGTAAGAGAAGGCACCTTCTCTGCATTCTGTGCTTTATTTTAAACTGTCAGTGTATGGATCTGAAGCTTATAGCTAAAGTTTATAAATGCACTTTTTTTTTCTCTAAAAGAAAAGATAGCTGAAGTTTCTGAAATTAAATATAAACTGCCATATTGTACCATATATTAAATATATGGCAGAAGTTCTATCATATGTTGCTTTTCATATGAATGAGATAAAAGCAGCCTATTCCAGAAACCCTTAAAAAATAAGATGTGAAAAGTTCTTAAAGCAATTTCCAATATCAGAATTTAGAGATCTAATAACTTCTTTTTCATTTATAATGAAAGCTTTATTAGCAGTTCTATCTGACTAGTATTATTCTGACACTTTTATGTCTTATAAGTCCATATGTTTATTACTTTATGAAGCAGTTCGTCAGAAAGTAACTTTCCAGACAGTTATTTGGCAGATATTTGCGTATAATCAGCATGTCACCTGTAATGTAATTGGATTACCATTGCAGAAGACAGCTTGCGAAGGCTCTGCCAGATGAGCCATGGTGCTTATGCAGTATTTTTATTTTCTGATTTTTCCCTCTGTGGAAGATTCCATTCCTGTGCTAGCCACTGGGAAATGGGACAGGATTTGTGCCTTGCTTCAGAAGAGGGGAGCAGATGGTTATCTAAGCACAGTTATGTTTTAAATAGCTCTACCTGAATTCTCAGGAGCTTATCTATCATAGCTGCATGATATGCACGATAGCGTGGACCTGTTTTTGTTAGCATACCCATACTCTACTATTCTAAAATGTATCTTTTGCACTTGTATATTCAGTGATGTTGAGTCTGGTAGTTGTATGGCTGAAATTTGTGACTAAAGGAATTGTGATGGCAATTTCTGTGGACAATCAAGAAAAATGTTTGTTGCTGCCATGATGAACTGAAGTCATACCAATAGTCTGGAATTATCCTTGTAGTAGAGCCAACTCTTAGAATAAAAATAATTCCATAGCAGCATATGAACTTGTTGTTCCCATCAGAGCCATAAAACTCTTTTTCAGTGTTGGTTTCCTCTTTCAGTTGAGAAGATGAAGTTACTTCCTTTTTATTAATCTCTTTACAGAAATCTTACAGCAGCTTCATCAACAGTTAGTGGAGTCTGAGCACAGGACCATGACCTACCTGAAACGATTTAACAAAATGCAGGCAGACTACCATAATCTCATTGGGGTCACTGCAGAGCTCGTGGATTCCTTGGAGGCCACAGTCAATGGCAAGATGGTAAGAGGCAACTCAAATGTGTACTTGCTTTTTTTTGAGCATGACACTAAAACATGAATTAATTTTTATAGTTATGAGCATTTTTCTAAGTACTGTGTCTTTTTACTGATGAAACATTGCTTGGGCTGAGAGAGTCTTCCTATAACTTCAGCCTAACCATTTTATGGCAGACATTAGTGGCCCTTAGATGCTATTAAGGGAGCTATGAACTGCTGGCATGGAGAATGGCCTTGGGGATGCTGTGCCATGTCAGTACACACCTTCTGCTGTCCTCAACGAGATGATCTTGTGCTTTGTTACCTGAGAGTCAGGATCACTTGTCTGTGCACATCACTGCTGTGTGGTAGAGTTTGGCTGTAGGTTTGGATGATGCTTTACAGCAGATTAGGAAACATGTCTACTCAGATGAGCCTTGAAACAGTAAGAAACAGCCAGTCATTCATTTGCTGCCTCCCATTTCATGCTTCATTGTGCTTCACAGCAATATCTTGTGTTCTATAGTGCAGGAATTAGGTTCTGTTTACCTTTTTTTGCCGATGATTTATTGATTTCCTGTGTAAGCCTTATACTAGGCAGTCATTTGGTCCTTCCCAAATGTGTCCAGCTGATGGTGCTCTTTCTTTATGAACTTGGCTTGTGTCACTTTTCTGAATAAAAAAGTGGAATTGGGCACTGAATAAAATAACGTTGAAATTACAACTTTCCAAAGTTGTTTTGTTGTCTCGCCATAGGATAGTGGATATCAGACATGTCCCTATTTCCCTTTCCCCTCTCCCCTGCATACTTACTCTATACTATGTGAGTGCTGATGGAGATCCTGAAAGCAGCTTCTGCTGCTGCAAGAGTTTGATACCATGGTACGTGTTTCTTGGAGGTGGACGAGTAAGCTTCATGGCTTCTGAAAATGCATTAAGTTTCCAGGGGTTGGGTGTCCAGATCCGAGAATCCTTAAATTCAGCAAGAGGTGCTGAGATTCGAGCGTTTGAGTAGTCTCAGTCTTCTGACCTCTGTTTTAAAGTCATTGACTAGTCTGGAATTAGGCAACCCTACAGTGATAAAGATTTCCAAAACAACAACAATAGAGAAACCCCTAAAAACTCTGAGATGTTTTGTATTAAAACAGAGTCCTCTACTGTCTCATGTCTATTCTCTTTTCTGCATAATTGAGTGATCTCAGATCTTCTCTTCATATAGACGACACTTCAGCATATCCTTGCCTAAGTCTGAAGTGTAAAACTGCTTCATACTTACTGTAGGAGAACTTAGCTTTTTGAGTGAGGAAACTGTGTATACAAATGTGTGTGACAGATACAGTCTGTCTTCTCTCTCTGAGAGAAAATGTTTAGAGAAAGTCTTGTAAATAGCTTAATTATTCCCAGGTGAGAAGAACTTATAGTTAGTTCCTGAACAAAACTGTAGTTTGTTGTATACACCTTGTACTTCCCTCAGCAAATCTGAGATCTGTGATTTCTAGCTCTTACAAAGAGGAAAAAAATATGCAAATATTTGACTGATATAAAGTGCAAGTCTTATATAATCCTGTTCTATTGGTATGCTTCCTAATTTTTTAGATCACTCCAGAGTATCTTCAGAGTGTTTGTGTTCGCTTGTTTAGCAATCAGATGAGACAGAGTGTAGCCCACAGTATTGACTTCACAAGGCCTGGGACGGTAAGTATCAATATTTGCTCTTCTTGTAGTAGCTATCTGGAAAGACAGTACGAGTTAATCTATATGCTGAACATGGGAAGTGAGATTGTAAAAGACAAAAGTTATTATGTTCAAGCTTGCATAAGAGTATAGCAGATTGTTGGTCTCAGCTGGTAAATGCAACAGGTACACAGGCATAACTGCGTATGTTTAATTAACTTTGTTGTTATCATAGCAGAGTCCGTTGTGTCTCTCTTAAATGCTAAATGATGTTATAAAAACACAGGTTAATGTCTTGAGCGTGGTTTGATGGCACATCTAAGCCAATTTAGTTTAGCTAAAAAGCGGTTCTTTTGTTAAACTCTGGACACATGCTCTGTTTCCTTCTGCTGCCAGCAATACTCTTACGACCATCCCCTTTGTAACAGCTGGTTGTTAGGTTGGCTCTTAGAGGATGTGCCTAAACCATCCTGTTGCTTTACATTATGGGTTTAACTCCATAGGTAAAGACCCTTGATCTTACTAATAAGCAGCCCAGGATGTGTAGGGCGTCTTCCTACTCCACCTGCCTCTTGCTCCTTTTCAGGTGGTTGCTGTGAAACCCCAATACATCTTCTCATACCTTCTTTCTCTGCCTCATTTAGGGCCAGCTGGGAACAGAAATTTGTGTGTTTAGTGGGATTTTGAAAGTGTGAGTGCCAGTTCAAAGTTGGCCTCTCTACAGCCGAAGTAATAGATTCACAGACACTTTATAAGCTGGCACTGCTGCTGAAAGAAGCAGTTTTGCCTTTTTTTTTTCCAGCAGTATAAGCAGATTAGGGTAGTTTCTAGTGACAGTGAAGCTGTTCCTGGGGGACATGAAATTTAAATTATGGTATGGCCTAGTATAAACATCATTCAGTGGCACAGTTTTTTAAAATACTTGCTGATTTTTTTTTCTAACTTAATGGTTTTCAAATAAGTTTTAACATGAAAATTGTGTTCAAACACTTCAATATTAAAAAACTGTTTACTTTAAAAAGTCAAGCCAAAGTCATGATTTGCAATTATTATTTTTGCCATGACATTCATCCATACTTACTGTGTAATAAGATGGTTTATGAATTGTTGAGAGAAGAGCAGAAAAAAAGGACTCTTGCTCCTTGTTCTAGCCAAAGTTTTTAATAACAGTGACACTATGGGAACATCTTGTTCTCCTTGAAAATCTGTTACAGGAGAATGAGGAAATTATAAAAATGTTCCATTTACTTTTTCTCTATGTTAACTTTTTCAGAGATAAATATTCCTCATTGCTCTTCAAGCATTTTAATACCCTTGTTTCACATCTTCAGGGTCAGAGCTCCCTTCTCTGACTCGCCATGTATTTAGGAGGTGGCAGCACTAGCAGGTTTTGCAGGCTGAATGTC
Source organism: Tinamus guttatus (assembly GCF_000705375.1). The sequence goes on along the minus strand of NW_010588962.1, from coordinate 163,769 downwards.
CCGAGGGGGTCAGGAAGGAGTCTAGAACTTCTTATATTTGTTTCTCTGCTCCCACTTCCTTTGCCAAGATCACCCATTCCCTAAGAGCCTATTCTGTTTGTTCCTGCACTTCTCTTGCATCAAAGCTTCTCTTTCTTTCTCTCCACACTTTCAAGGTGCACCATGTGTCCAGTGTTTCACTATTATTTCTTTTCTTTCTCTGAGCCAGACTGACCCTCTGATCATTTAAACCCTTCTGGGAGATGGGCAGAGGGAAAAAAGGAATGTCATCCTTATGGCAGATGCCAAGTTGTCTCTTTATCCACTCTGTAGAGAATGCAAAAGTGTCTGCAGGTTTCTTCACTAGTAAAAGTTGGGTGGATTATTGCTAGTTTGCAGATGTCTTTCTGTGCCTCAATCACATAGGCTATTTTTGCATAGATGCCTATTTTTGTGCCTTTTAGCTTTTAAGTATAGGCACCTCTTTGATTCTCCATGAAAAAGGACTTGAAGTTTAAGACTCATAAGTGATCATTGAAGATTTCCGTAGGCAACATTGTATAAACACAGTACTTCAGCAAGAAGCTCAGTCATAGGAAGTTTTTAAAGATCAGGGCAGATGCGTCTGACCCTCTGTCAGATGCTTGGCTGGGCCTCCGAAAGGATAGCACAAGCTCTCATGCTTTGCCTGCCTTACTGCCTCCGTTCCCTTCTCATAAAAGATGCTTTCCTGGGAAATGACAGTCCATCCTGTGCATCATGTCTATTTACTCCTTCTCCAAAGCTGTGTCTAAAAGTTCTGTAAAAGGGCCTTTGCCGCATTAGTTTTGCAAATGCGGCCACTTCAGCAAAGTACTCCACTATGTAGATCAGTCAGAGAAAGAGGATTTGTTGGTGGTGGTTTCCTTGCCTTCCTGGAGGCAAATTTGTGTCTCTGCTCCAGCTCAAATTAGCTAGGTTAAACTCAGTAGAGCTGTGTTATTCTGACACAGTTGGATGTATTTTTTATGCTAGGCTGTGCTAACATAATTGTGTCTGTGTGAGTTTATGGCTCTCCCATGTTCTTTGATGCTGTAGCTCTGTCAACAGGGCTCTTCTAGTGAAAGACCAGGACAACTATAGCAGTCAGTCTATTTATTTCAAGGATTCCTTGACTGTGTTAAGTCACTCCTCACTGCTTGACGTTGAGGTTATACTAGTTACTGGTTGCAATCTAGTGTTGTTTGTACAAGCAGACCCACATACTTAAGCTGTCTGAGGCCTTAGCCATGTTTGGGGAACAGGGCTAATCAGTCTTCACTGTAGACCTTAGCTGAATCGTGGAAAGGTTTCCTGCTCTGATCCTTTTGCTCTGCGGATTAAATGGAAGAAGAAAATAGAAAATATTATTAAAGAACTGTGCTTCTCATGATTACTTTGGATTCTTGAACAGCAAGCATATAGAAACTTAAATATACATATAAGAAAAGAAGAGAAATGAGATTCCACCATTATCATCTTCATCCCCAAATACTTCTCACCACTCCCTGGCTTTGTTGATTCAGGAAGCTGGAAGACACTGACTAAAAACCGAATTCACACAGCTTGCTTCCAGGCTGCTAAATCAACTTATTGCTGGTCCTTTAAAATTACCTCATTGTTATACACTTGGATGTTATTTTGTGTCCTTAAGTGATTTCAGGTTTTCACAGGAGTTTTGGAATAAAGCTGGAGGTGTCGTGACCCAGGCTAAGCAGTGGCAGGAGTTTGCAGTGTCAGTGCTGGCCTTGTTTTGCAAGATCCCTTCACTATTTAAACTGATCAGAGACACAGGGATACTGGCGTGTGGACATTTGAGCTGCACCATTTGACCAAACTCCTGCTGCAGGGATGACAAGGCTGTAGCAGCGAGGGAAGGGACCAGCAGCCGGGCAGCGCCCTTGGCTCTTCCTCACCATTGGGTCACTGTGTAGGCTCTGTAAGTGTGAGTTTGGAAAAGAAAGTCTGTAGTCCCTTTCTAAAGACTTTTTGCAAGCATTAAATATGACTTGACTTTGCTTTTGCTTTGCAAACAAAATTGATTAAACCTTTTTAGTTTACATGTGCTTTGAATATTTGAATATTCTCGTCAACTTCACTGATATCTGGGCCGGCTGCATCCCTAAACAAACTAGTTCAGACAGATCTAGAGAAAACAAAATGATTAGTTTGGAAATTCTCCTCTTGATTAGCTTGTATGCAGCTATAAATATCACTTTTACCTTGTGGATGACTATACATACATTTCTTTAAGTTTGCAATCGGCTGCACAAGTGCATAATTTGGGGAAGGATCCAAGTTTGGTAGCAGGTTGTGAGAGCAGAAATTGCTAAAGCTGCCAGTAACTTCAACTGCTGGAAGCAATGAGTATGTGCTCGTGCCCCTTGCTGGGAAATGAAGATCCCAAGGGCCGTTAGGAGAGGTCACCTTTTCAAAATTTTTATCCTTGAGGTATCAAGTGTAGGTGTAAGCGTATACCTAGGAACTGGGTTTAGAAGGGAAAGAAATTATCATGCCGTTCTATTGCAGAGAGACAATTCTGAGTTACTGCAAAGTTACAGATCCACAGCTCAGTGCACAGCTGACGTTACTTAGCCAGCAGATTGCAGCATCGTGATCCAAGATGGACACCAGGGCTCTACTGCACCTTTTTTTGCATCAGTTATACTGCATTAGTAATGTAAGGATATACTGGGAAGGAGAATGAGTGCTATAGCCAAAATGAAATATTGCCAAAGAAAATTAAAGATTATACCTTGGATTATGTCCTTGGTAGCATTATTTGTCTGCAAACTTGATTTTGTTCCCAGTGCATTGTACTTTGTACTTTTTTTTCATTGTCAGGAAAGTAGTGTTGTGTAATATAAAGCCTTGAGGTCTCAGGCTTTTGGAATTATAATAAAGGTTGCACGTATCACTTATTAAGGTATGCTGTTATTGGACAGTCATCTACTTCCTGGTTTGCCCTCTGTGGCTGAAGGTCTTGCTGGAAGAAATTCCTTTGAGGAAGAGAAAGTCCAGAGTTCAGCTTTAAGACTGCAGCGGTGATGTCTCTTAATGAGGAGACTGCCAGCATAGTCGTACCTGCAAAATCTTACTTAGCCAGCACAGGGCTTCTAGCGTTGACTGTTGCCTCATGCTCTCCTGCAAGCTGATTTGGATCTCATTCTATTGTAGAGTAATTTTATGCTTCTCTCTTGCCCAGTGACCTCCTGGGTTGGCTTGTGAGCTCAATCCATAAGCCATTAACAGGATGCATCTGGTGTATGGATTGGGGAAGAGACCACAGCACTGTGGTACAACTGGAAGATATTCCTTGGGCTTCTGTAGGGCCATACCTTACCAGAAGGCTTGTTCCCAGTTGCAATTGAATGTTATCCCCATCTTTGATCATGTTGTTTGACATATGTGGTCTGAATTAGGAGATAAGAGACTTTGGAGAATTGTCAGAGCAAAAGGTCCAAATGTAAGACTAGGAGGTCAAAGCACTGGTTCTGACAAGTTGAAGGAAACACTAATATGAAGATTTAATCTGATGCTTGACTTCCTAATATTCATTTGGACAGGAAACTGATATGGATAATGCTGGGTGATTTTAAAAAGAACATGTTAAAATGTAGTTCTCTAGTATGGTCCATCATATCTTTAATATTCTTGAGATGACTTATGTGAGGTCTTATTTTTTTTTCTAATAGTGATCTGTTTGGTGGCTAGGAAGCATGGGTCATAGTCTTTTGATGCCTGCAGCTGTCTAACACATATCATGAAGTCAAAAGGATTTTCCCTTTTATCAGCTGGTATTTGATCCTCCAAAGTGGATCACTCCTTGTCCAGTGTAGCTCTTAAATTTGGTCTTACATCCACAAATAGATTTTTTGATTCAACTTGGACTACACACCTTCCTGGAATTTCTTGGATTAGTGCTCAAAACATCACAAGACTGAGTTTATGGCTTTTAGCTGAGCAAAACTGGCTGTGCTGCTTCAGCTCTGTGCTTTGAAAAAGATGCATCTCCTGTCCTTGGGACTTGTTAGTTTCTAATGGTAAACACTTGCACTAATGTGCCATAATTCAGATGTGAAAAAAAATTCTGGTATTGATACCTGGCATGCAAGGCATCAGTCAGAGACAGGACTAGTAAGAGAGCAGGGCTTTCTGAATCACAGCTTTGTCTAGCTGAGTCTTGAGAACCTCTAGGAATGGGAAAGTCTTTCAATAGAAGTACTTTAAAAGTACTTCTATAAAATATATTCTAAAAGTACTTCTAAAGAGTACAGTGTCCCTTGTGATGAAGTCTTTTCATGAACAGCTCTTATTAGAATTTGGTCTGCTAACAGTGATTCTAGGCCAAAGATTATTTTTGTATCTACTTCAAGTACTGTTTGAGAATACAAATACTCTCCTTCCCTTTAACATGGAATCAGGAAAATTCAGTCAGAAGAGACTCAGACAAACTGGGAGAGAAATACAGGTTGAAGCTGTAACTTGTCTTCATTAGGATTTTTTCCACACACTAAACAAGGTGAAATGAAAGTCTTTGTTCTTTGTCAGAGTAAGACCCAGGAAGGAAATTCAACTTCTGTGTTATCTAAATCACCTGACACAGCACGCTTTTGTCCTAAACAAAAGAAAATCAGTTTAATGTACTGCTTTGTGCCCTATCATATGCAAATTTTATGAGTTATTCATCACTTATTGTGGTTTTTCTGAAATGCCCATTTTAAAAGGCATTCATCTTGAGTACATGATCACAGAAATCTTTGCATCATCTAGTGAAAGGAATGTTTAAAATGTTTAAAACTCAGGATTACTTGAGTTTCCATAACTTTCTGATTAAGGTAGAAGTTGCAGGAAGTACTTTAGGTTGTGCAGGTTCCATCAATAGAGGAGCTGTGTCTTAAGCACCTGGGAGTCCTTCTGTGAGTAGAAAGCAACATAGTTGGTCACACATTTTGCCTGTGTTATGGAATAGAATGAGCTCCTGTCGTTTTTTCACTGCTATTTGTATTTTCTTGCAGTCTAATTGTGTTTATCTGTAATTCCATTTAATTGTATTTATCTTTCTAGCAAGTTTTAGATCTCTTTTGGCATAGTTCTTAGAAAGCTTTAAAGAAATAATAATATATATTTTTTTAATTCTTTCATTGGACACCAGCTTTTCTATAAAGTTAGGCTGCTGCTTACAAACTATTTGTAAATCAGATTTTTAAATGCAATTTTTTGAATTTGCTTTCTTTCTTGTGGTCTTTGATTGCAGTTTTTTTCCTCAAACATGCTTTTTATTTCAAATATGAGCATGCTATCAAGCTGCAATAGTTGGTGGAAAACATTCTGTTTTTTATTTGTAAAAATATTTTCTGCACCAGGTGTCCACATGAAACCTAGGAGACATAGTAACAGAAGTCTTTTTATTATTATTGGCTATTCTGAGAGGATTCACCAAGCATTACGTGGAAGCACCCTCTTTCATTTCAAAACAAAATACACATTACAGCAAACAGCATTTCCCCTAATTAAAACTTTATTGGGATGGAATATGTGTCTTCTCCCTCCCTGCCTGTGGGATGACTCTTGTATGTGACCTCTCATATATGATACTAAAGAAACCAACCTGCCTTTTCATGTGAACAAAAGAAAATTCTTTTTTTTTCTCCCGTTGACACAATATATGATGCCTTTTCTGCACATTGCTACTACCTGCAGTGAACTGGGCATCTTCTGTGTTTTCATAAAACCCTGGTCTGTAAAGGTAAGATGTTATCATCTGTAGTGGTTTTCACAAAGTTACCCTCTTCTGTTCTCAGATTCTTCTTTAACATCATCTTTTTCTTGATGCTTACAGACATTTTCACCGGTTCATGTCATGTCATTTCCATCATGCTAAAGGTGGTCTCCTGGTTTCTTCTGCTCACTTACAGGTCTCTATCCATCTTGTCTTTTGCCTTTTTAAACAGTCTTCATCAGGGACTTTGCAAAGCTCTGGAAGAGCTGAATTCTTATCCACAACAGGGAATCTTGGATGAAAGGAATAAAAAGAAAAATATCAGGATTTAAAATTTTTCTAAAGAATACAGGAAATATTATTTCTGACAATGATTAGTAGCGAGGTTCTCATACCTTCTTTGGGAAGAACAGCATAAAGCTGTATAAAGCTCTTAGAAAGGATCCTGCTAAATATCCTGTTTGTACAGTGATTATTCATATGCAGAAGTATGTCCTCTAAAGTAAGTATTGGCAGCTTTTTCACACACATACACACACACACAAAGCAGAATAATGTTGGTTATATTTCATTGTATTGTACTGTTGTACTGTATACTTATATTTTGAGTTAAGACTGATATCAACCTGTTGTAAATTTTATCAGTTAAATATTTAAGTAAAGAGTGACGGCATATTTGTACTAGACTACTCAAAGCAGAGATTATGCTGAAATTTTATCTTAGGACCATTTTATAGGTATCTAAAGCTTAGGCTTCCTTCCAGAGACCTTGCTTCAGTTTAGCTTTAAAGCATTCTGGAACGAGGAATTGAAACATTGCTGAAACACTTCAAATTGTTTTTCTTAGCTTTCGTTGTGTGCTGGTGAGAAACTCCAACCAAAGCAAGGATGGAGAATACTTAGAGCTAGTTTCCCAGAAACTGAGGTCTTCTGATCAGTATCACATTTGTTAGTATCTCTCTTTTTAACTGCTTTAGTGTAGTCAGCAACACAATTCATCCGTCTCCATAAATGGGTCAGTGCTTGTTATGCAGCTATTCCAGCTGACAGTTATACTGCAAAATGTGCAGACTAGGTATGTTTGCCAAGTATTGGAAGGAGAGCTTGTAATATAAATGTCCCTAGAGAGTCCCTGATACCAGTCCTAAAACACATAAATACATGGAATGGAAGAAGGGGCTTATACTTTTTTTTTTTTCCCCCAAGGCTAGTAGTCTGTTAATCTTTAGCTAATTTTACTTTGCTTGCTGTTTTTTTAGAACTGTGCAATTCTCTGTGATTTATTTCTGTTAACTTGTTTTTTTTAATCTTCTTTATTTTAATGTGTGCCTGTTTGCCCATAAAGGGATATTACTCTATGAGCCCTTGTGATGACGAATATGTAAGTGTCTATATCTTTATATCCTTTCACATTGCCTGCTGTAGCCTGTCACAGTCCATATTTCTCTTCCTTTCACAATGTCTAACAAACTTCCTTGTGTTTTAACTTGTCATGACATGAACTGTATGATTTATAAAGAACCAAAGATGTATATGGTTTGGGATTTCTGCATGAAGAACATAAAAAACTCTTGAGTAAACTTGGAGCTTCATAATACATGTAACAAAGCATGTCAACAAAAAAGCTACTTTGCCACAACTCTTACATGAGACACAGCTTCTTTATAATGTGCAGAATGCAATTGTTTTCTCTCTTGGAAGGTCGGTGTGGATAGTATATGATATCTTTGAAGTGTGCTGTCACTTAACTGATCCCACAACATCTTTGAGTAAGCAGAAAAGTAATGTTGCTCAGATAATAAAAACAGAGTTGTACTCTTCTCAGTGCTATATCTTACAATTTTAATTATTTGTATTCTTAATTTTAACCTGTGAAGTGAAACTTTCTCCCTGTAGTTCAGGTTATCACACAGTTTCATGCAATTAAAGTGGATCCTCTTTCACTGAAAACTGAAAAAAACAATATTTTTCGTAATGCCTGTGCCTTCTGCAGTCCAGATGGAGCTTTGTATTCTGGCAATATTACAAGTACATCATAAGCATCTAATTTTGCCCATAGTCAGTGCATTCTTTGTAAAGAAAGGAAATTAATCTACTTTTGAGTAACACAGGATGTAATCAAATCATAAAAGTGATTGACACCTCTTCTAAAAAAAGTCAGTAAGTATTCTCCAAAATCATCCATGTTTGTATATTTTCCCCTTTTCTTTGGGTAAAACAAGATTTCACACTTAAAGAGAAATGGTACTTTTTTCAAATTTATTCCTCACCTGAAACTATAGTAATGTCTATATGCACTCAGCTTCTCATTTAAAACTACCTTTTCTTCAGAGAAATAGAATCACAGAATTACTGGATGCGATGGGCTATTCCTTAGTGTTTCTGTTAATCCTGACCCAGTGAATAGTGGGCACATTCACCCATGTTAGGAGATCAAGAGGTCATCTGCATCAAGCAGCTTATTCCCATTGATGATCATTTTTTATATGCAAAGTAGGAAGCTTTAATTACAGCAGATCTCTAGTGTAGTTAAAAATACAACAAACAAACCCCCAGCAAATTAATTCAAAACATTTGTAGGTCTTCCTGTGAAATAAATGTGGATAGCCCCAATAGAGAATGCAGATTACGCAAGCTCAGAATCAAACTCATCACAAGCTGCGTGTAGCAGTTTTGTTGTCATTAGTGTATAGTAAATGACCTTGACATAATTTTGTAAGGTCCAGTGATGTGTAAAAGCTTGGGTTTTATACTTCACATATTCATTGGATATCTTTGATTTTTGATTATGAATCTGTACTGAAATTAAACTGAACTATTACAGCACCTTTCCAGAGTGGTAACTGAGGTCAGAATCTGGCTGTTGGTTTTAGGCGTCAGCATATTATGCATATATACATCTAATAACATAGAAGCATTAGTCTGAATACGTCTGCAAGATTTGATAAAATCAGTTGTGGTTTTGGCTTGCACCGAAAATGCTTTTGTTTTCTTTTACAAATATTGATCCTCTGCCCCAAACTTTTTTGTTTCATTCCATGCTGTTCATATTCAGGCATCACTTCTTTTAAAAATGAAGAGCCGCCATGTGTAGCTAATCTGCGTTGTGACAGAATTACTTTACTTAATATGGCACCTGGTTTGGCTTTGGCAAGAACTAATGCAAACATAAGTCATACCGTGCGATCCTGCCAGAATGAGCTATGCTTGGGCTGTGTTTTTATTTCCTTACTTTAAGACACCTAGTTTCTGCTCATGTTTTAATTGCAGAAAAACATTTTGTTCCCTGATAGGTTTTGCATGAAAATTATTTTAAGATTAAGCATGAATGTAGAGTGTCATGTTTAACAGATAAGTCACATATGCAGTATGTTTTTCACAGTCCTTGACTGGGAGTTTGCAAAATGCCCGTATTCACATGGTTGAATTAGTGTCTAACCTGTTTCGGGAAAGGTAAGAGTGGGAACAGACCATGGGAGAAAATGCCTGGTTTAAAGTATGTCCTGAAATCCTTAGAATCTGAGAAAACTGTTGCTGAGGAGAAGCACTGCATATTTGGTAAAATCGGCTGGTTGAAGCATTCTCCAGAATTATCATGGAAGTTATGGAAGGAAAAAGTGCCACTAATTCTACTTGATTTTCTGTCTATGGCCTTGGTTTCATCACCTGAATGAGAAAATTGTAATGTTTCATTTTTTCCTCACAATAATATTAAGAGTTTATTTATTATAGAGTACCTTGAGATCTATGAATGCAAAGTGCTGTATATCAAGTACTTAGCTTGGTTGTTTTTTTTCTCCTGCTTCCAAATACTTTTTCAAATAATGCAGAAATGGAATTCACAGGACAATTGGATATCCAAGCTCAGCATTTAGGCTTTAGAGTGAACACCGTGAAAGAATATAAAGGAACGGTGAGGATCAAAGCTCAGAAGACTGAAGTAGAGTCTTTTCTGCCTGCCTAGTGTATAGACTTTATAGACTATTACAGAAAGCAGCACAAATTCAAATCAGTTGAGATTTGGATATTAATCTTTCCCTCAGTTAAATGTGTCTGTGTTAATCGCAGTTAAGTGTATATGTGTCTAAAAATCATTTTAAGACTTCACATTTTTAAGTATACTTGCAAAATGAAAATCCATTTTTAAAGTCATTACTAAAGCTTGCAAAGGACTTGGAGAAAAGGAGAGTTTTGTTATGAATTTTTCTATGGGGTGACTTTATGCTCCTGGTTTCGTTTTGCCTGGGAATAACGTGTTGTGAGGGATAAAGGCTGGTTAAGCCGGCATTGCTGCCAGAAGCAATGTAGGTGAAACCTTGGCCTGGGGGCTACCGTACACAGCGATAATGGTGAAGAAAATTGCTTTTTTCCTCTGATCAGATTATATGGCTCAACTCAGGAACACATTTACCTCAGTGAAACAAACCCAAGGGCTCCCTTACAGGACCCAGATGTATTTGCTGCCTTGTTTTGTTTTTATTTCAAGTAATGCACGGGTCCAGAGCTAGAGTTGAACATAGCTTTTTTGATTAGTTTACGTAAAGATATTTAATTAAGCAAATCTCCTGATACTAGGACATCTCAGATCAGTACCAAAGAGGAGAAACAGAAACAAGCAAGCAAACAAAAACCACACAGTGGAATGTGAAAGGCGACTCTGAGGTAGCCGGGTCCTGTGCTGTTTGCTTTGGCAGACTCAGTCAGAGGCAATTTGTGATGTGCATTTGCCTGGCCCAGGTTCACATTGGGGCAAGGTGCCTTGTGAGGAGGCACCAACACTGCTGAAGGAATAGCAACAGTTAGTCCAAACTTTAGGCTCTGCATTTCTTCTAATTCAGAAAGTTTGTCTGAAGGAAGCTGTGAAGTTCTCGGTAGAGCATGGTCATGGTCCCACAGCTTAATTTCCACCTAAGTCTATAAACCAGTGTTTTCTATTACCTCGAGCATTGCTGCCCAAGTGGGGAAGTCCACCAGCCTTAAAAATGAGGAATGTAGCTTGGTACAAACCATTGTGGTCTGTCAGGCAGGAGTCTGGGAGCAGGAGCTGAAGAGCCCACAGGGTGAGGAGGGAAATTGAAAAAACAGCACTTGGTGATGCTATATTTGGATCACCTTTTCCAAAATTAAAATAGCTGAAAATCTCTTTTGACCTGCTTAGCAATAGGTGGAGAGTACATGATGCTGTCCTCTCAGCATACTCTATGGCTGTTTCAGAGGACATCTCAATTGCCTGTCCCAAAGTAGCACAACGTCTGAAATGCTACTCCTTTAAATCACACGAGAGCCAAAGGATTATATAACAATAATAATAATAAAAAGTATAGATCTCTAGCAGTGTTTTACTGCAATTCTTCTCATAAAATTATTTAAAATGCAGGCCTAAACAAATTCCAAAACACTTGTAGAAAAGTTGTTACAGTTGTGTATCAATGGCAAGTAACTTATTTTACAGAAATAACTGTTTTCCAGTAGCACCAGGAGCCAAAGGAAACAACCTTCCTCTTGTTCAGGTCCTAGAGGGCGATCATCTTGAGCTGGATTAGAATGGGTTGCTAGACAAGGAGTCTCTTCCATCTAAGCAGCCCTGTCCTCAGAGCTCAAATACAGCTTGCCTCATTTTGTGGTACCTTTTCTAGATAGATTATAGAGTAAAAGTTTACTATATATTTTACTGGGCTTCATCTGCCTGCTTAAAAATAAATTTGGGAATGAATAGGCCTCTCAGAGTCCTGCTCGATCTGACTGAATTTGAAAATCTTCACGTTTTCCCGGTTGAAGTTTCTTTAGTTTGAAATTTAAAAAAGCTTGCAAAATCCTACACTTACCCCAAAGAGTTTTATTTGTGTGGAAGGATGATGCATGCATGCATGCATCTTCACCAGTTCTGTGTCCTTCAGTTTAATTTTGGTTGGAAGATATGTTTTTAAGGTGGCAAGAAATATTGGGTAATAAGGACTTTTTGGAGAAGCATAGGGCTTATATATATGTCTTTATACATATACACATATATACACATAAACATACACACATACATACACGCATCTGCTCTGTTTCTTTTCTTGCTACTGGTCGTTGTCTCATCATGTTTTCATCATTGTCTTTTCATCTTCAAGGGCCCTGTCATTTCTTTTGCTTTAACATATAAGAACGTCACTTTTCTCCCTGTTTCCTTTAAGGGAGGAAGATACTGAGGAAGGCTGTAAAAATTTGTGATTTCATTGTGTGCGCAGGCACAAGGTGATAATTTTTAAACAAGGCAAGAGTTTTGCTTAAATAAAAACTAACCTTGATGCTTATCAAAACTGCTATAGAAGATGAATAAAAATAAGTAAGGGTGGAAACATTGTAGGTATATATGCTATTTTGCAAGACTTCTGCTGTGTAAAATAAACTGTGTGAGAGAACTGCTGTCAAGAAAGGTTAATTTTGAAGTGCAGGACCTGTTAACTGTCTATTGTGTACAGGTCATTCATTGAGTTAAAACATTTAATCCAGGTCACTCACTGAGTTAAACATAATATTTAATGCCTTTCAATATGCGTATAAGCTTATTTCAGCTCTAAGAGAGCAGTTGTTTGTGTTACGAAGGATACCTGTGAGCCTTGTGAAATCTGATGTGGTCAAGAATGTCAACCAGTGTAAATCAATATTTTCTATGGTATTTCATGCTTTTTGTCTTCTAAATCCCTCCGTTTTAAATCTGACAATAGACGCTGATTACATAGTTCCCCTTGAAAGAGGCTAGATGAGAGAAGACCAGTTTTAAAGGAGTAAGTGGTAATGATAGATTTTGTGAGGGGAAAGTGAGATCAGCCCAAAGGACACAGAACATTCTGCAAATATGGCTTGTAGTTGTAATCAGATTGCATGATATGAAACACATTTATGCTCACCTACAGAAAATATATTTATTAAAGTGAATAACTTTTATATGGTTTGATATTTGTAAGTTCTGACTTGTGCAACATTGGTGCTTGTCTACGTTACTTGTCACAGTGCAACAGGCAGGAAATATTGAGGTTTAAGTTGAACTAATCCTAGGCAGAATCACTGAGAAATGATAGGCTGTTCCTTGTAATTTTTGTCTATACTAGAGTAGATAGCCTTATAATTATGTATTTATAGTTTTATATGTAGGTATATATAAAATATATAAGTATATATATAAAAATACATATAATATAAGTATATATATAAATAATACATAATATACGTACATATAGGGAAAAGAAAGGAAAAGGATGGAAGTTTCTAATTCGCAATGCGGTTTTTGTAGCAAAACAACTGCAGGATTTCAGGGAGAGAGTTGACTCTGAACCTCATTAATGACACTGTTGGTGTGAAAATTTGGGCTAATCTGCTGTGATTTCTCTTTTCTTTCTTTTTGTGATCCAGGCTTCTACAATGTTAAGAGCATCTTTAGCCCCAGCGTAAGTGTTTCTTGCTGAGCTGCTTTTTTTATGGTAGCGTGTGGAAGGAAAGAGCAAATCCAAGTGCATTGCCGGTTGTCTGGAAATGGGGATCACTCCTTCACTGTATGCTGTGGTTTTCCTCTGCTCTCAGTGAATGTACTGTGCAAATGCTGTTTGGTCTGT
>NW_010588962.1:112356-150420 GCF_000705375.1 Tinamus guttatus | reverse complement strand
ATCTGCTGTTCCGCACCTGTGACTTGGCTGCTGTATTTGCTTTACCATTTCCGCACAGTGAAGTCCTATTGTTGTAACGTGTTTGCTTCTCACAAATTCAGGAAAAGGAGGAATTGGTAAACTGAACTTTCGTGTGCCCTAAAGTTCATCTTTCACTGATTTAGTAATTTTTGGTCTGTAAGATAGAACAGAGTTTGTATATCTGGGGAAAGATTGCTGACTTAAAAAAAAAAAAATTCCTTGATCCTTCCATTTTTTTACAAGATAAATAAAGGGACAATTTCATCACTTACAGCTTTTAAAATTAAAATTTGTTTTTCAAAGTGGCTGGATAACGTTACTGTATCTAATGTATATTTGTATATGACTATTAGCTGAGAACCACAAGCTGCTGTGCTCATATCCTTGTGGTCTGCCAAGGGCGAAGAAGGGTGTCATTGCACTGATGGTTTTTCTATGCCACTAAAAAGGTGGATCATCTATGGATAATTTTCACAGTTTAGTGTCAGAAAATTATGATGACAAATGGGGTGCATCCAAGGTCAAAAAATAGGTCCAAATTTAAGAAGTTATTTCAAGTCCTGTTACTCTAACTTGGTGAAGGTATTAGAAGTTACAAAGATGTAAAAAAAAATGTAGGGAAGTTCTTTTCTTGAAGAAAGAATCATTTTGGTTCTTCCCTCTTCAGTAATATCAGCGACCTTTGAATAAGAGGAGCGTGAGTTTTGACACATCTCTTTCCTATTTGCATTGCAGAAAGATGCAGGATGTGCCATTGTTGCCCTCTCTGGATTATGAGAAGCTGAAGAAAGATTTGATTATGGGGAATGATCGTCTCAAGGCCTTCTTACTACAGGCCTTGCGCTGGGTAAGTGAGATGGCCTCCACAGAAGTAAAGAATTGAGTTCCTTCTGGAGCAGTCCTGAACTAGAATCTATGTTATTGACAAGGTGGTTTTTCTGGTGAGTGGTCAGTAGTGTTATAGGCAGCTTCTCTCTGTCAGTGAAGTTTGCTGGGCTCCTGAGGTTAAGAAAGCTCAGGCAGTAGCGCTCTCTTTCCCCTCTGTGTGATGTAAGCCAGAGGGAGGTACTGAGATCTTCAGTGGAAATGTCTGAGGAAATGCATATGAAGTATTCATATAAGAAGTGCCTATCAAAGAGGTGCCTAACTAATCACCATTTTTCCTTTATAATCAAGATAGTCTAGAAGAGCCTACATTTGGTTTGGCTCAAATAACATAATGTTATTTGGGAAAAACAGAAAATGAATACAGGAACTGAACATTTTCCTGTTGATAAAGGAAGCCGATGGGATCTAAGTAATGGACATGGATGGTAATAATAGTGAAATTCTGATCAAGCTTCAGTGTCCATTTTTACATACAAAACATCTGCTGGATCAAACCAGCAGTCCTTATAGCCCATTACTCTGTCTCAAATCTTTGAGAAAGAACATGAATTCCTTGCTGCTTTCTGCAGTCCATTCCCTTTGTTCTCTCCCACCATCTAGAACCAATAGATTAGAGTGCTTGGGGATATATCCTTCTGTAGTCCTTCTAGGATCCTTTTTAAGCGCCTCTTGGCCATGAGTTTGTTCATTTTTGAATCTGCTATTACTATCTGCCTCCACCACTTCCTGTGACATCAAATTTTAGAAAGTTGCTGCCTATTAGATATATTAAAAAAAAAACTGTTTTAAACAATTTTCTTACTGGTTTAATTGCGTGCTGGTTTAATTGAGTTTAACTGAGTGTTTTGGTGTTTTGGTCAGCAATTCCTCATTTTTGTAGATTTTTTGGTTGTGTTCCCTTCAGCCTTCTTTTTTTCCAAAACGAAGTTGTATTTTTTTATAGCAACTGCTCCATCTTCTTGGTAATTCAGTTACTTTTCTGTTCACCTTCTCCAATTCCACTACACCATTTTTTTAAGCTATGCTAACCAGAACTCTGCACAGTTTTGCAGCAAGGTTTTATATAAAGGCAAAACAGAGCATCCTAACCTGTTCTATTTCTGTAGCTGTTTAACTTTATGGGAAGTTATGTTGGATCCATCTTCTATGGACACTGACAGCTCCTGATTAACAGTTTTGTAATGGATCACTAAGCCAAGTTCTAGTCAACTCACTTCATCTCATTCTCTTGGACTGGTGAGGTTGAATGCTTTATCCCCATGAGAAAAGGATTAGTTCTGCACTGTGATATCTTAGCTTTTAAAATCTTTCAGTGGTTGTCAATGCTCAATACTGTTCATTTATGAGTAACTGGTTTATTTGTGTTTTTATTTATTTCAGCGCTTGACAACATCATATCCTGGAGAACAGAGAGACACTGTCCTGCAAGCGTACATCAGTAATGACCTCCTGGATTGCCACAGCAATTGTCAGGTCAGCAGAAAGAACTTTTCCTCCAGGTTGTATACGATACTGTTCATTTGTTTCTGTGAGGTGCTGATCAGAAACTTGTATTGTCCTCTGGAGAGGAAAGAAAAAAATAGTGCCAAAATCATGCAATGTGTTGAATTAATGCATCCCAGTCTTGTAGCATGATAAGAAACGCTTTGCATTATGAGAATTGTCAGTTTAGATTCTCGTGGCTGGTCTGTGCAGGCCTCGTAGGCGTACAGATTTCATACAGGCTTCAGCCATTGATAATCCAATACTATTGCCAATAGAAGTGCAACATTTGCACTCACAGTGCTTAATTTTCTACATAGTTGAGTTTCCTGGTTGTTTGAAGCAGTTAGTCTACTATGTTGTGGCTCCCACTGTCATTGCAATGGAAACTTTGAAGGATTAATCTGTTTTTCCTGCCTGTAAATTTCCATATAGGAGGGAAGTCATGTAAAAGTACCACAAGAAGTAAACCTAGGTTAAAAGTAACTTGAAGTGTGGTCATCTTGGGAAGTTACTGTGCTGCTTTTCCACACTCTTAGTCACTGAGCAAAAGAATCCCTATTCAGGTCACGTTTTGGTCATGTTTTGTTTATGAAAATGTAAAACTTATCATATTTAAGTTCATCAATAAAATTAACATTTCCTCTTTAATGATGCTGGTTTGTTATAATGCTCATCTTGTGCCAAGGAGCTTAATGGTGCTTTAACAGACTGAGCCAAGCAGCTGCAATTTGCTTATTTGTTCATTTTCTATCTTCCCTTCCACCCTCATAAGAAACTGGATGTTTTTTAAATGATACTGACATTTTTAAAGATATAAATATGCAGTATAATTCTAATGTTTGCTGTGGAAATTTGCTGAAGTTTTTAAATCGGTATAGAAAAAAGCTTGAATTTTCTGGCTTAGTGAAGATTTTTTTAAAAATGTTTGCTTTCTTTTTCAGAGAAATGTCTTCAAATTATTGCATTCGAAGAGTGAGGTAGTCAGACAATATATGGCAAGGCTCATTAATGCTTTTGCTTCACTGGCAGAAGGTAACTTTATGAAAGATTAGGTCAGCTGCATAAGGGGTGGTACTTTCTTTCGTATAGTGCTAGCTCATATGCACTTTACATGTGCACATCACTGCATATGGAAATTTAGAGTCTTTTCTTGAGACTCCCTGGCTTTGGTCCCATGCATTCAAAACCATTTTTCAGTAACTAGAAATGTTTCGTTTTGGCCCTGTGTATTCACCATTTCTGTCTTTGTATAATTTGAGATCTGTGTAGGAGTTTACACAGGTGGTACCTTTAATATAGTCTTCAATCTTTTCATGAGGGTTGTGAGTGAAGTGATGCTTAAAAGAAGAAAAAGGCAGGGGGGCATAGGGAAGGGCAGCCTCTCTCAAATGTTAGCCTCAGGTTGGTGCTTCTGAAGGAACTCACTTTTGGTAGGAACCTGAATCGCATTGACATTCAGTCAATCACAGTGGGACAGCTACCTTTCCTGAGCTCTTTGGACCTCTCTGTGCTTCTGCTAGATATACAGAGCTCTGCAGTAGATTAGAAAGCATGCACTGAAAGTGAGCTGGTGGATTCCGTCTGCTACAAGCAGAGGTACGAACTTGGCAAGTGGGGACCTCGTGCTCCAAGTGGCTGGACTGAATGCAGCTTTTAGACCACTCATTTGGGCAGATTTCGGTTTTGGTACAAGACTGTGGCTTGTGAGGAAGAAACTGAGGCCAATCCAGCTTGCTTTTCCAAGGTGAGGGAGCTTTTCTGTCATGGGCTGATATCTCAGCATCTGTTCTTTCATCGCTTTTTGCACCAGGTCGTCTCTACCTTTCTCAGAATCCAAAGCTGCTGCGAGTACTGGAGGAGAGACTGAAAGCGGAAGACAAGGATTCCCTTACACGGGAGAATGTTCTGGGGGCTCTGCAGAAATTCAGCCTCAGGTGATGAAAGCCCAGCAGGCGGTGGTGACAGCAGGAGAGGAAATGCAGGCTAGTTAGGCTCTGTTCAGGGAGGAAAGAAGAGCACTCGATTTTCCTACAATAATCATCAGAACCTCCTATGACTGATGAAAGCCGTGTCACTTATTTTGGAGGAGATCTCAGTTTTGCTGATTGAATTAATCTAACTTCCTAACAGCTGTCAATACTCAAGTAAACATGCATCTCCTGCCTTTATACATATTCCTTAACTGAGCAACCAAAGTGAAAATCTTACACAGAAAATTCTGAAGATCCCACCAAAAAGAAAAAAAAAAGAGAAAAAAGAACTGACTTAAGTTCCCGTATGTAGGGCTTTCATTATCTATTCTGTATGTATTTTTTATGGATTTCATCCTCATCCTGTTGATTTTCTTTTCTGAAACTGTGTATGTATGGGCTGTTTTGTTTCTTCTGTTTGCATTGGCAGTCTGACTTAGGTGGTGAAACATCATGGAAAAGCAGTAAAGGACCTGATGTTTCCCTCACTTGTCAGATAAATTTGATCTGGACTTCTGTTTTCATAGTACCCAAAAGGAACATTCAGTCCTCAATAGTTAAGAGTGTAAGAAGGAGGATATATGTGTTTAGCTCCTGTCATTTTCTATCTTCTTCTTCTAAACTAAGACTAGAAGCTGTGTTTTTTTGTTGTTGTTGCTGTTGTTGGCTTTTTTTTTTTTATGTGAGACTCTCTAGAGGAAAGTGCAAATGGATTTAAGCAAAGAACTAATTTGCTTCTCCTATAGCACTTTTTTACTGTTGAGAATAATTAAATTGTTCCATGGAATTGTTACATGTGGCTGGCTTTCTTTTAACAATTTGAAAGCAATTGACAATGCAGTTTTAGGCAAAAAGAAGAAACTTACCCCAGCTTGTAGGTCTTAAAAAGAACCGCTCCCAAAAAACACAGAATATCCCCCTGCAAAATCTACATCTTTCATTTCTTTGGTCTTTATTAGTTCACTAGTTTAATTGATTAGTCCAAAAGAGGTAGTTTGTTTGCAGACTTATGCATAGCAGATGATTAAGCAGGGATGAATGTACTCGTAGTAGCTATATATGTGTTCTAAATCTATTTGTCTTTTTTAAATCCTAGGCGTGCACTGCAGTCTGCCATGATCAGAGATGGGCTCATTTTCTGGCTGGTTGATGTTCTAACAGATACTGATTGCCTCTCTGATTACACACTGGAGTATTCTGTTGCCTTGCTCATGAATCTTTGTCTGAGGAGTGCAGGTGTCTTGCATTTCAAGTTTTAATCTTATTCCAGGAAGCAGATAGGGAAAATTTCAAATCCTTTTTTCTTTCTTCTTTTCTTTTTTTTTTTTTTTAATTTTATTGAATTATTTTAAGTGCCTGTATTTAGTAGCAGGGATCCACATATCCAGTGATATTTGAGTGGCATAACCAGTGCTTTTGTGCAGATTCTTGCCCAAGAATCCCGAACTATGGAGGTTAGCTTAACCAAGTGTTAATGGAGCCCTCCATTAATTTTGGATCTCTCAAGAATTGTGGGTATTTTTGTTGTTTGTTTTTTGGGGGTGGGTGGTTTGGTTGGCTTTGGGATTTTTTTTTTTTTTTTGAATCGTACATAGTTATTCCTGTATCCTAGGCCCACTTTTCAAAGGATATGGTATGCATACTTCTATAAGAGATATGCTTTAGAAAATAAATTCAGAACTCAATTAAACAGTAATGGCAAGGAGCGTAAGCTTTGCCTAGGCTAATGAAACAACTTGAATACAACACTGCTTTTACAATGAAGAGATTCTCCCCAAGAAAGTAATAGTCTTGCCTATGCTCCAAAGAAGCTTAAAGAAATTTCCTTTTAAAAAGGAAAACAAGTCAAGGATGAATAAGTAACTGCTTGGCATAATTAAAGTAATGTCTTTGTTTACTTTTATTAGATTTTTATTGCATCCTGGCCAAGGTTGTATCTGTATAAATCCAGAGTAGATCGATTGATTTCAGCAGAGGTATGCTGAACAGCATTTGGCAGGGACAAGGAACAGCATTGTTCCTTCTAAATTAATTATATTTAGGACAGATTTTAAGAAATGAAAAAGAAGCTTGTTCTTGTCTCTTTCTCTCTTTTTTTTTTTTCCCAACACACATTTCTCCTTTTACAGGAAAGAAAATGTGTGCAAAGATTGCAAGCCGTGTGCTCAAAGTTCTCTCTGACCTTCTTGGCCATGAGAATCATGAGGTATGTGTACAGTAAACTTTGGTCAAGGAAGAGGTGGAAAGAAAAATTAATAAATAAAGAAAAAACAAGAAAGTAAGAAATGAAAGTAAATTGGTTTCATTTCCCTTGTTAGAGACCCATTTAATAAGGTTATTTGAAAATTTTCTAAAATGCACAGTGTAATATAGTTGGACACTGACCTTGTTAGGCATAATTATGTCTGTCTGTACATGCATTGGTAATTGCAAGTGAATGACTTCCGCATAGTCATCAAGCAATCCATGTATATTCTTAATTGCAGATTTGAATGCTGTTTAAATGTCACCTTATATTAAATACTCTCAAATCTAAGTTCATTAGATGAACAATGTGTAGTGCATGCCGTTACATAAAACATCAGATACAAAGAAGGAAATCTTCTAGCAGGTTTAAGCATTATAAGAAAGCAGTGGACTCGCAACTAAGCCATTAAATTAAAACAACCCTGGAGAATGCTAAAATTGATAATTTGTTTCTACCTACTGCTTTTTCAGCATATCACCTAAGCTTACAGTGGTTGGAGTCTATTTTGAGTTCCTGTTAACACATTTCTTTGTCCTTTCCTTTTTCTTGTATCGCCCTGTCAGAATTTTATACTACATTTTCACCCACATTTTTACCTTTTTGGCAAGATGGATTTGCAAAAATATATTCTCCGAAAGGGGGGAAGGGATAATCAGCACATGGGGGTTCAAATTTAGATCAACCATACTGCAGTGTATGTGCAACCTAAAAGTTCACTGCTTCCCAGGTGGGAATTTTTGCAAGTGCAGTTCTGTGAGCATGATTCAATAGCTTTGCTTTTTCACTCCTAACCTTTGCTTATCATCGATAAATATGTGAGAGTTATTAGTGGTCTGACCACGGGCAAATATTCCTTCCTCCTAGATACAACCATATGTGAATGGAGCACTGTATAGCATCCTTGCTATCCCTTCTGTCCGAGAAGAAGCCAGAGCAATGGTAAGAGATACTGCCTTGCCTAATAAAAGGATCAACATGTGCCAGAAATGGCCTACGGGTGGGTACCAAGTGAGTGGCAGGCAGCAGGCTGGAGAGCCATGGACCTTCAGAAAGGGAATCCACAGGAGGCAACCCACCTTTGATACACAAGCAGGTGTGAATTTACTCAAAGGTTTTTGCCATAATTGCCATATATTCACTCAGAAAGCCCCAGCAGTGTGAGGGATTTTTTTCTAGATTTCAAATTGAAGGTGTTATTTTAGAGTAGAAAAGTCCATCTAGCAGTTCAGGAACAGGATATACTCTTGAAGATAATTTCATCTTTCTGTTACTTTTTCCTGAACCTTTTTCCTGTCTGCATCAGTGAATAGTCTTCTAAAGGTAAAAGTTCTTCTTGTTGCATTTATTTTGCTTAAGAGGGCAGTAGCAGGAGAGTCATCTCAGAACTAGGAACTGACCTCTATGAAAGTTAGTCTAATAGTAGCAAATGTGTTTTTGACTTCTAGTTTTGAAGTATATCGTTTTATTTAAAGGACTAATCTGTAGATATATGCAGACTCAATTGCTGCCATATTTTTTTACCTCACAGAATTGGATATAGGGAATTGGATGTCTAGATAAATGATTAAAGGCACAACATCAAGCTTACAAGAAGCCACAAGGAAGAGAGGGCGTTTAGGAGAAGATCAAAGCTGGTCCTAAATTTTACTTACCTTCTTTGAACCTTGCACAGTTCTCTCTGAACACAAATTTGACATTTTTGTTATCAATTTTGTATCGAGTTCAGAAGAATTTGCTGCTTGTTATGGTTACTTCAGTATTTAAAACTATAAGCAATAGAGACCACATATTTCTTTTGTTTTTGGAAAATGTATGGACAAAATAGAATTATTAGAGCTGGACACAGTGATTTGTTTCATGATATGTGTTTTTTTTTTTTGTTTGGTTGGTTGGTTTATGTTTTTTTCCTTATACCCCCCCAAACAAAATAATATTATTTTAGTTAACAGAATGAAAAAATTATTGTAGTCACGTGAAATACTAATCTAGCCATGTTTTCCACTATCTCCAGGGAATGGAAGAAATCCTGCGCTGCTTTATCAAGGAAGGAAATGCAGAGATGATTCGACAGATTGAATTTATTATCAAACAGCTCAATTCAGGTCAGAGGAACAGATGCCGCTATCTAAGCTGTAAATCTTTCACAAAAGCCATAAGAAGGCTCATGTTTTTATTTGGCATTGTAATTCTCAAAGAACAAAGAATGACAATAGTGTGCAAGTCTGAGAGAGGGCAAATAGCAAACGTTAGGATTTGAATGTCAAATGTATTTAGATGTATTTTAAAATGTCCTTTTTTGTTACAGCTATAAAGAAATAAAAGGCTGCAAAGTCTCAAACCTAAAGAAAGCTTTGGGGCTGTGAGCAGCATGACTGTGGCTGTGTCTTTTATGCCGTTGGCTTCACAGTAGTGAGAATGGTGTCAACTGAAAAAAAATGGGGGACTGGATCCATCTCTTCTCATCTCTTCCTCTGTGGAGGAGTGCAGCTCCGTTATCTGAAATGGCTACCTTAAATAGAGGACAGAGACTGTCCCTTTCAGAAAATACATTGATGGGCCCCAAGGCCTTGGTGATAGCTTGGCAATACCGAAAAACTATGAGGAAGTGTTAATATTTCTTGTATATTCTATTCTCTCTGAGTAAAAGGAAGGATGAAGAAAGAGAGAACAAATGTGAATAACAAAAAAGAAGTGAATTCAGATTAAATCCTTTTGAACAACAAGAATAGAACAAGTTTGACTGCTTTCTTTTACTTTGGAGACAGCAGAAGATGCATTTTATAATCCTAGAAGATGCATCTTATAATCCTAGCATGCAAAAGAACAAATAAAATATTAAAGCACCATATTATCCCTGTGCAACATCTACATTCTAAGTTTATGAGGATATAAAATCCCTCTTCTGCCAATGAGAATGGCTTTTCAAAAGGGTGTGTTTGTGTAGTGAGTAATAGTTGAGTTTCTGGTATAGCCTCCAGGGTTTGCTTCTAGGAAAATCAGTTCATCAATGTCGTCATTGCTATCAAAGTTATGATGTTTTTTCTTTAACTGCTTATTGATGTTTCTGCCTTATTACACAAAAATTAAAGTATTTCATATGAGTACTACCTTTTTACTTGTAAACAGTTTGATAACAAGGTGCTTGTAGGGTGAAGTAATTATCTCTTATTAAAATATAGTTGGAACAACAGACGAACATTCGTCTTGCTAGTAAATGCAGTGTGAATTCATACTGGGTTTTATGAGAAAAGAGCCATTCCAGAGTGTTTCTGTTTCTGGCTTTTCCTTGAATATGAATTGACTTCAGTGATGTCTAGAACGCTTTCTAGGAGCAAATAATTGCAATCTTTGTCTTGAAAATAATGGCATGTCTATGTAAGAAACTAAATCATGGTATTGCAGGAGGGACAGTAACTGCAATTTATGTTAAGTCTGAGATGTGCTCTTATGTGGTTTTGTTTTGCTTATTTCTAGAAGAGCCATTAAATGATAGTATTGTGTCTGATGATGAAGAGGAGGAAGAGGATGAAGAAGTAAGTACAAATGCTTACTAGCACCTTTTATTAAATTCTTTAACATTCTAGACTGAAAATAACAATATACAAAACAATATTAAATTACAAAAATTCCTGGAGATCATGTATGTACTGAAAGCCAAGCTTATAGCAAGGGAGCAAACTCAGCAAATGAGTTTTTGACCTGAACGAAGGAAAGAAGGAAACTTAAAGCTCAGCAAGTGTGTTGTCTACTTTCGCTACCTTTATCCTATAAGCCAGCTACTGTTTTAATAGTCATCTGTGCTCTACTATAGTAGTAGCACTTTGCAATATAGATGAAATAATTTATTCTAATTTTTGTTAACATATCCCAGTTGTAAAAAGTGTGGTGTGCTCTCGGTTATCATGGAGCTTAGTACCTTGCCAGATCCAGCCTTTGCCTAGCAGAGCCCTGAGCAGTTTTGCACTTGCTGAATGAGCAGTTTTCCGTGTTTACGGTGCAATAATTATCCTGCTTAATACTCTTTACGAACTGATGTTCCAAAGCTTTGTGTGTCCAATGCATTGTGTTGGTGCAAATAGATGATATTTTGTCTTGATCTCTGTATATCTATTTGAAAGATACTTTGAACTCAACTTTGATCTGTTGTGAAATATAAGAGTTAAGAAAATCTTTCAAAAGTGGGCTTGGCATTGCATTGTGTGATAGTGCTGAGCACTGACTAATTTTGCTGTTGTTGAGAACAGAAGGGAGGTTAATTCTCTCATTCAGTCATGTCCACTAGGCAATTGCGGCTGCTCAAAATCCCAGCCAACGGTCTAGGTCAAACCAGTTTAAAATAAATTTTTACCACTAACCTATCATGTGATTATAACAGATTTCTTCGCTCATTGCTATTTTTGAGTCGAGTAGCAGTGGATAATTGAAGCACAGAAATGGCTGATTTCAGTTTTACCTTAGCTTTGCCATTATATTAAAAGGAAGAACAACTAGTCTCAGGAGGCAAGTTTCAGAATATTTGCTTCTAGTATAATATTAGTTAGAGCAAGTTCTAAATGCTATAATTGTTGGTGGGAATTATAGTCCTATTCTGTTAATAGAGACCTTGTCCCTGAATCCCCCAGTTACAAAATACAATAAATAAACAGAATGGTAGCAGAATGATATGTAAAACTCTCAGTGTTGTCTTAAATAACCAGAGATTTGTGGACTCACTGTCTCAGTGCTTGAGGCCCTCTGTATTTTGGAAATGCTGTGAGTTATTGTTTGTTGATGATGTTCTGTGGTAACATCTCATGTTGTCATCTGGCAAGTGAAGGTTTTGGAAAATTTTATCACAAGTCTTGGGTTGATGTAAGTTTTAAAAATTACCACAAACAATGTATTTCAGAATATATCCTTATATTGGCAATTCAGTAATGTGCATTCAGACTGCCATCTTATAACTTAGTACGAATCAATTTACTACTGATATTTATACATTTACAGCTAAGCAACAACAAAA
The DNA here is from genome assembly GCF_000705375.1 of Tinamus guttatus. The sequence goes on along the minus strand of NW_010588962.1, from coordinate 138,806 downwards.
AAGCTTTTGTCCAGGCTCTTAATTTGCTGTTTTTACTCCAGTTCTTATTGCTTCCAAAGCATTCAGAGATTCCCCATCTTGATGCTATTACCTTTTCTGTGTTTTGCTTTTATCTGTGTTTAGTTTGTAATTGTCGAGTTCTCCCCTGGCTTTGAACAGATCATGTGGTAATGACTACTTTCTCCTGAACACTTCTTGCCAAGATGCAGTTGAGCCTGCTGGATGATAAATCTGGGCTTTTTAAGAGATCATCATATACGCAGAAGTTTAGGATTCACTAATGTGCGACACCAGGGCATTTAACAGCATGATAAGCCTCTACATGGGTACAGTTATTTGGAAGGAAATTGGCTTAGGATTTGTCTGCTGAACTTTTAAGTAGCTTATCATAGAGCTTGTGCTGTGCTGGCTACAAGGGTATTTACCATCTGGGTCGCATTATCCAGGTTGGGTGTGTGGCCACTGTCCTGCAGTCATAGTGTGCATTTCCTGGTGCTGCATGCTCTCTTCACTGGTCTTTTAAATACTAGCTTAATTTGTCTTCAATATTTAATCTTTACATTTTTACTTTACTTGGCCTGTCTCTATAAGCAAGCTGTGGCAGTAAATATGTGGTACCATAGCTCTAACTCAGAAGTTTCGTTACGAACTTGAGATTTATAGATAAGAGTACGGTGACTGTTTCTCAGATACCCTCTGATCCAGCTGTCACTTGGCACCTGGCAATAAAATCTGCACGCTCCAGAGTGAAAACCCGCTTTAGTGAAAAAGTACATTAAAGGAAAGAGAGCTTAATCGCAGGCTTGGGGGACATGAAGCCGTTAAAGCCCTTGGCTGCCAACATCGTCTGCAGCCTGTGGGTGGTGGCGAACAGGGCGCCATTGTGTTAGGGAATCAGGGGAACGATGACATGTCTGACAAGCAGGAGGAGGGACACCTTGGGGACACCATTCCCTGATACGTTAAATAATGCCAGGGAGCACGCTTGGCAGGGAGAGGATCTCTGCAGGAACCAGCTGTACATTTGCTGTGTCACAAAATGCAGGTGTCAACTGAAATATTGGTTGAGGTGCAACCTGGGGTGGACAAAGCATCTGTGAAGACAAATTAAATACATCAGGCACATAGATACTTGGATGAAAGAGAAGGTTGATGTTTGGCTGTTTTGTGTTGCCCTCAAGCAGCAGTTCCTCCACGCCCAGCAACAGTGCATCCCTGTGTGTAAGAAGTCAGGCAGAGGGGGCAGGAGACCTGTGTGGAGAAGCAAGGCTCCTCCTGAGCCTTTATTAGGGCAAACAACAAATAATTATCTGTGGTTGGAAAGGAGAGCAACTTTCAAATACCAACTGTGATTTTTTTAGCAAATTTGTAGAGAGATTGGTTATTTTCTTTTGCTTGAGTGTCTCTAGTTTCTGGTTGTATTTAAGTGAGTTGCTAGGTCTCTACTATTTTTTTTTTTTTTGCCTGAAAAGCTTGTACATCACTGGTTATGTATGTAGTGTTAACAGTCATTTATCTGGAAAGTGCATATCATCTAAGTGACTACTAAAAAGAACTAAATTTGAAGCAAAAAAGTCTCTGGGGCCTGAGCTCAAATAGCTGAGGTGTGTTGCTGTTTCAGGAGGACCATGACACCATGGAGGCTGATCTGGACAAGGATGAGGTTTTACAGCCTCAACTGGGAGAGCTTGCAGGAGAGAAACTGCTGACAACTGAGTACTTGGGAGTGAGTACTAGTCTTTAGAATCCTGAAATAAATTACTTTTCTGGATTAACTGTTTAATTTCAGTAGTTTTAAGAATTCTGCCTCTTGAGTTTGTTACTTGAAATACCAGGCTCTACATGCATAGAAGTCCAAATCCCTCATAATGTGAGGTATTAGCTGCTGTCCAAAAGAAGTAACTTTGAGAGAGGAACCTTTACACCTTTATGGGAAGTGGGCAGGTCATAGCTTAATAATAAGCCAAAGGCAGCCTTAGGGTTCTAGTGGTAAATCCGTGCTGCTGCAGGCACACAAAGCAAAGACCTGAGCAAGTTAATGCCAGAACAGTCTGCTGGTTTGATATTATTTTGACAAAAATAATAACAGTTAACTGTTCCTTCAGTCTTTATGCCAGATCAAGCACTGTGTATCTTACTTCAAGCATTAAGTAAAAAAAAAAAAAAAAAAGGGCATAAAGTTGGCCTGTGTTCCATCTAGTATGTGTGACTAGTGGGAGGGAAATGTGCTCAGTTGCCTTCTGGAGCCCAGGGTGCCCAGGTCTGGCTAGATGATGCTAGAACCTTGACCTTAGAAGTCATCATAGAGCCTGCAGTGATTCCAAAGACTTTTTGTTCAGCGACTGGGACACAATTTGGTTTCTGAAGCAGTGTTTCTATCCTATATACTTTTCTCAGTGACTCCAGTTACTTGTTTCTTGACTTCTTCCTCTTTTTTTTCCCCCGCTTTGCTCCATTTCCATTAGATAATGACTCATACTCCAAAAAACAAGAAGAAGATGTTCCCAGGTGTCCAACAGAGTATAGATGAGCCCCTGCAGAGACCTGTAACGCCAAGTTTTCACAGAACTGTGTACCCAATGTAAGTCTGAACAAATGAGGCAAAATTGGATTTTTAAAAAACACCTTAAGATTAAAACACGGTAATTCAGTGCCTGATAAATAAAATGTCTATACTTGAAAGTGCATCTTGCTATTGTCATTCTTTACAGATCACTTTGAAAAAATAAAAGGAGGAGTCATTTAAGCAGAGTCTACTGGACGAGGTTGCGTACTTCGAATAACTGACTAAATGTTTATTGATCTGTTTGATAAACTTGCATGATATCCTTTGCATTCATAATCCTTTCCTTCTATGGTATACTCTACAGGTGAATTGCATGCACTATGTAAAATACCTAGGATCTTCCATTTTATAAGCAAATATATTTCTCTAAGGATATTTGCTACCCAAACATGAGGAAACGATTTAAAAATATAGTGGGAAAGACAAGAATCCTCATGTATTCAATTTCTGCATTTGGAAGGAGAGGGGGAAAAAATAAAAATATTCTGGCAGGAGGGTCTGTGACACTTGGCTCTAGAGGTAATTAGATAGTGTTTCTTCTTGCTGCCATCTACTCAGGTAGTGTGTTTTCTTAGCAGAATCCAGGGATTACCTGATTCTGTGTCAAGTCAAATCTTGCATCTTCTTATCAACAGCTGTGCAGCTCTTGCCTCTACAGGACAATTTCATGTCACTGCAGGATACAAATTAAAAACAGCTTTGGATTCATACTGATTCTGGTAGCTTTGTGTCCAAGCATTAGTTTGTTGGTGTTTACGCAGTCTTTATGGATTGCCTCATTATGGGTGCTGGAGAGAGGAAAAATGGTCAGCAGAAATCTAACATAGTGAAAATATATGAAAATTTATTTTTCCATGCTTTGCTCAGATGTAGAACTGGTGTGACTGTTTGGTCCTTCAGTGTTTTAGCCGGGAAGCACAAAATAGCACCCTGAGAAATCTGCGTTTTATAGTGAAATTCTACCTAATTAGCCTTTTTGTGCAAGGAAATTGCAGCAAATGGGCAAAGACATTCTTGAACTAGATTTTACAATAGAAAAGGACAAGCTCTGATGGCTTTTATACCATTCTGATTGTAGTTAGATTTCATTTGCTAAAATGAGGAAATACTCTATTAGTAACTCTTGCAAGAGGAAGACAATAAAAGTGACTAACTCTTACCCGATTTGATTTGAAAGCAAAATCTGAACTGTATGTATGTCATATTTTAAATAATTTAAATAGCTGGTGTTTGCATCAGATCAAATAGTATGAAAACCATCAGTTTTTTTACCCTCTTGTCTCCCTAAGGACAACCAAGAACAGTTGATCTGAATTAGCTAAAGTTGTGTATTAAGCTGAATAGTTAAATCGCACTAAAACTGTGGAAAAAAGAACTTGTTTGCAGTGATTGTAATTTCAAATTCTTCATGAGAGATTTGATGCAATATATTCCATATATTGCATACATAGACATAGAATCCTAGAATCATTATGGTTGGAAAGGACCTTGAACAGGATGGAAGAGGGGACGATCAGTTAGTGGAGATAATATATTGGACCTCTTATAAGTTGTTAGCTCATACTTCAAAAGAGGGGAAGGATTTTTTTCTAGCTGACTAAAAGTAATCACAAATTAATACAAAATAGCTAGTGCACATGTAGCAGCTATTCTATAGTAATTTATTTATGACTCCCTACTGAAGACAAGTTTCTAATTATTTCATTTTTTCAGTTATTTTTGCATTCTAGTTACTTCAGGTGAATTGTCTTGCTACGTAAGCTGCTTTCTTGTCGTGCGCCCCTAAGGCACAGTACCTAAGCCCAGTTAAGTGGGATTGAACTACTTAATATTCCTCTTGCTGCTCCCTTAGAAACTGATTTAGCTGTGAAATCATTAACTGCCTCCCTGGACTGCATCCTTTCTAACTGGAACTAGAGTCTAGTTACCTTATCCCGCCACTGGGCATGAATAGCCAGGGAAACCTTCTGGGTCAGCCAACATTTTCTTGCACACTTTTCACACCTCTCTTGCTTCCCTTGTGTGTTGTTGCCTATTCCTAAACTATCTTTATCCTATTCCTTCTAGTGGATGTTTGTTTTTTTTTCTCAATGATCTAGCTCACAGGGGAAGTCAACAGATCTACTTTTTATTCTAAGTCTGTGTTGCATGTTGCTCTCTGCAAAGTAGAATCCTCGTAATATATAAGAATAAATCTTACATCCTTGCTAACACAGAGTATTGGAGATTTTTCAGGCCCACCACTGCAGTCTGTTTTTTTCAAGTGTCCTGATGGTTGTTGTGTCTCCAGGCTGCAAGGAGTTATGGTTTCCTTTCCCTGGCTCTTTACTGATGTAGGAAAACATGTTGGTTTCAAATATGTCTAACATCAGCTGGTTTGGGAGAGCTACAGTCATGCACTTAAATTATGACCTTAATGCTAGTTTACAGTATTAAAAGAAAAAAGAAAAGTTTTAAATTCTTCCACAATGTTACAGGCAATTAAAAGGTAACTCTCATGCAGTGTTTTAGTCTCTAAAATTTCAATGCCCTGCATTCTCCTTTCTCCTCTAGGCCAGAAAACGATGACATTTCTTGCCATAGGGATGAAAAACTCCAGTACTTGCCAAGTGATCGTCTTCCCACTCGTAGCGGGAGCAGGTCCAGTATTTCAGATCTCTGCGTTTCCTCCTCATGTAAGGATATTATGTGAATGCTGCTGTTAATTGTATTGTCCTGAGTGGGGCAGGCATTTGGGGCAAAGCATGTGGGTTGCAGGCTTGTAAATTGTGGCCCTCCCCATGCTTAGCCTGGGGCAGCCTGCAAGTCCTTGGGATGCCTTGTGCCCTTTTGCCTTGAGCGCAGTGAAAGGCTGCAGGAGGGACCATGTGGTCTGCAGAAATCCATGATCTCACTTGTTTCACTCCATCTTCCTGCGGAAGGGTCAAGGATCACACCCAGGGCTTCCTATGTGCAAAGTGTATTTTCTTTCACGTGGCGATATCCTCTGCCTACGAGAAGAACTGCAGCCAAGAGACAGTGCACTTCCCAACAGGCAAGGCTACTTACTCCATCAAATATACCCTTGTTTGGAACTAAATGAATCACTGTCCACTGGCACCTGCAGGCTCTGTTGGCTAGACCTCTCTATTAAAGTTGAGGACAGCTGCAGTTATATCCTCAGTGGAGCAGCTACAGTCAAACCATACAAGGCTGTGGAGGATGGGAGGCTCTGTGCTGTGTAGCTACATTGTGGGTAATGCTGCTAAAGATTCTGCTCTTGCAACAGAAACTAAAATTAGTGCAAACTCAGCTGGGTTTGGGAAACGGGATGTAGTTTAAAAGGTTATAGGCTTCGGAAATATTTTATTGCAAGCTCCTGATAACCACTGATCGACTTTTGCTGTGGGAACTTCAACCTGCTTGCAGGGATTCATTAACATTTCCAATTAGGGGTTTAAGGCAAGATGGTCTGCGGTCTTGGATAAAGGGTCTTCCAGTGTATCAGGCACAGAATTTTTAATAAGTTCAGACAAGGCATGACTTGACTTTACTGAGAAATATGCTTTGAAGCAATGAAGAGAGAGCATACTTTTTTCTCTATCTCCCTTTTTTTAAATTTCCTAGAGGAAATGAAAAGGATTCTGAGAAAAGTAACTGAGTCTTGCAGGAATCTGCCTGTATAATGCCTCGAGCTGATAAATATAATGCTAAACAAAGGGCTTATGAGAGAAGCAGATGAAGGTCTTGCTCAAGATGTGCACTTGCATTCTGCATTCTCGCTGCCGTGCAGGAATGGGAGCTCTCTTGCTATCTCCCAGCCTCACTTCACACAGGAGAGCTACAGGGAGATTAGCTGGACAGAGGCAGCAGCCCAGAACTCCAGAAGCTGCAACCCAGTCAAAACTATGCTGATTAACAGTTTGGTTACACACAAGGATAAGAATAATAAAAAAGGTATTCCACGTGTTTGTACTTTGTAAAGAAGATTAAGTACTGCAGATATCAAGGCCACAGCTATTTGCTGTTTTAAACATACTTTAGGATAAAACCCTCCTTTGGATGCCAATTAGGAGAACAAATTACTGGTGTTTCTCGGGTGTTGTGCAGCCCCAGGAGCCCAGCATGGTGTACAGTACCTTTCCTGAGAAGTGCATTCGCTCACCTCCATCAGCTCCTCCGTGCTGCTGAGCCTGCCCTGCGCTGCGGGTGCTGTCTGGCAGTTTGCTCATACAGATTTGGGGGGAGGTTTAAATGAGGAACCTGAGTAAGTCACAACAGTAAATGTTGTTCTTCATGTTTGAAGAGGAAAATCAGTTTGATGCCTTTGTACTGAGGAAATTGCTGCCAACTTTGATGTTTGTGTATTTTCAGAACTTTATTGTAGGCCCATCTAAAACACTGTTTCTTAGCTATTTTCAGTCAAGATTATATGAAGATGAATGTTAAGACAACTAGATTACACTTTATCTTCCTGTAGAAAAATCTTGGGTTTATATATGCAAAAAGACAGGTAATTTTTGTGTGTGGCTGTGGCAATTCTTCCTTGCACTTATCCAGGCTATAAAATACTGCTAAGTTCCTGAAGGGGCTGTCAGAAGTTTGTTTCAGGCTTTTGCAAGTAGCCAGTGAAATATGTGTTCCCTTGTCTTTTTCTGCTTACTTTTTGAGATTTAAAAATGCACAAGAGGAGGAGAGACAGTCTTGCAGTGCTGAATCCCATGGCTATTCAATTCAGTGGCAGGATTTTGATTCTGTATAATGGTAATTGAATTGACTGTTTGGATTGTCCCTCTTTTCTGAAAGAGATTTTTTTTTTGTAAATCTTGAATTGTAAAGGTTTGGTTTTAAAACAGTGTAAAATAAGTTCTTGAGACTATAATCCTTAAAAACATTATTATTCAAAGCTTCTTTGCACTTTCTCTCCTAATGCTTTCCTAGATACTGCAGTGAACAGTGCAAACCAGAAAGATGTAAAAATAATTGTGCTTCAGGGGAATATAATTGCTGTAAAATAGTCCTGTTTTTTTGTCCCCATTGATTGCCTGTTGCCCTGTTACTAGGGTTATGTACAGAGGACTGCCAGTGGTTGCATTCCTTTGAATTTAATGAGATGTCAGGCATTGGCTGATATATGTTAGATGATGATTTGCCTGCTGCTAACCCATTGCAAATGCAAAGTGTAACTGCTTTGAAAATGGGTCAAGTGTAGTTTACTTTTCGGCTGTGAGGGGTTGGAAGGACGTGCACGTGCAGTTAACTTGGCTCAGCTGGTGAGCAGTAGCTCACTTTGCCACAGTGACTCAATAGCCTGCCCTTGTCTAAGGGTTTCTGTCTTGCAGCAGGAGCTGTGACTTGACTGTGTTTCTAAAATATTGTAAAAACAACTTCTCACTGAATTGTGTTTCTTCTTTAAATAGCAATTGAAATGGAGTCATCTAAGGTATTCTCCTCAGGCCATGGAATGGATCAACGCACCCCAGCTGTGGACAACATCTTGTCTTCCCGATCTGCTGAGTTCACCCAAGAGAAAGTAAATGGGCTGTCTAATAGGTATGATTTGTCCAGATGAGTATGTAAGAGAACAAGAGCAGTCTGAGAGGACTTACCAGCTAATTCCATGCAAAGACAACCTGTGAAGTCAGTTGATGTATGATGCAGTCTGGTGTGAGACAGCTCTGATGGTGCTTGCCAAACAAAATACCCTTAGCTGTGCCAGTGGCAGATGTTCAATTTCTAAACATCTGTTCCAGAATGGGAGAAACCTCAAGTAAGACAGTATTAATGAAGATCACATGTTTCCCCATACCAACTTCTGCATGTAAAACTTCCTTATTACTTTTTTAGATGATGGACTATACTGTACCTCATGGAAAATATGTATCAATAAAGAAAGGTAGAGCCATAGAAAGAGGCCAGGAATAAACTTGCAGAAGGAAGAGAGCTTAAACATTTAAGTGAATTCAGAGTGTTTGCATATGCTGAGTAAGCACTGTTCACCCGAGGCCCTGATTCATCCCCTGGCAGGTACAGTGAGGGAGGTAGTTTCAGGAGTTCTCCTAGCCCTGGATTTCAACTGTTTCTTAAAATTTATATTTTTTTATTTTGTTAAAGGAAGACCCATTCATACTGTGAGCCCTCTGTCAGGGTTTTGTCATATATAGGATTATGATGTTATATCTTGGATGAGAACTAAGAATCCATTAGGAATCAAACCAAAGTTTTTCAAGGCCCTCATGTATTTGTGAGACGTTAACAGCTTTTTCCTATAGCTAATTAGATTGGGCTAAGTTTTAAGCAGTGACTGTAGAGAAATTTTAAAAGCAAGTACATTCCAGAAGTAAAACACAGAATGGGTGGAGATGTGTTACAGGAAAGGTTTTACCAACGCTTTATGGATCTGATTTTTCAGAAGTGCCTAGTTATTAATGTCAGTGAAAGCTCTAGCACTTCTGAAAACTGGACTGTCTGCCTAGAGCTTTGGTTTTGGCTCACAAGTGACCTTTTTTTTTTTTGATTTCTGGATTGTACTGTTTCCATTGTGAATTCTGATAAATTATCTACAAATTATCCCTGGTAAGCAGCTGAGCTGCTTAGTAATCTATCCCAAAAGAAGCATTACTGGTTTGACTTCCCTGTAGTCTGTAATAATAGCAGCAAAGCACATACTACAAATAGAGACAGACCATCAGAACTGTATAGGCGATTTTTTTAAAGGTTTTTGTTTTTTGTTTTTTTCAGCCTTTGGCTTTGACATATAGGAGATCATTGATAGGCAAGACCTGGTCCCCCATCTTAGGGAGAGGTTTTGCTTCTCTACAGTCATCATCCGTTTCTCTTCAAAAAACACCACCACCAAAAAATCCTGCAATCTGCTCCCCAGTGTACATCTAACTGAGTATCTAGATCTCACTCATAGGTGGGTTTCTAACTGAAGGCCTGGATGCAGTGTCCTGCAGAAGGGGATTCTATCCTTTCATTGCATGCTTCCTTACCATGTGTACAGCAATTTCTTTTTACAAAAGCAGCCTCAAGTTACCGATACAGGAATGTGGCCATTCACGGTCCAAGCAGAACACAGGGTTTTCTGTGTCAAGGGTGTTTTGTTCATATGCTGGTTTTGCAATTCCTAGACCTGCCTTTTCGTTGTTCTTTCATTCTTGGAGCATACTTTAATTTGTTTGCAAAACAAACAGTGAATAAATCCTTACTTTGATCATAGTTTCACCTACTGTAAGAGGTCTCCTTCCTAGCAGAGGTATGAATGAGAAAGGGAGAGGTGGCTTGTGGTGCTACAGGGGTCACTGCTCCTGTTTCCCCTCTTCCTTGAGCAGTACGAACTGCTCAAAGTTCAGGGAAACTGCATTTACACTAAATCACTCTGAGAGAAGAATGAGGCTCTAGTAGTGGCAGGTCTTTTACAGTTGTTTTATTTCCATAGGAACAAATATTAGTTTTAGCTGCCGCGTGCCAGGCTGACAGCTGCCCTGCGTTGCCATTGCCTGCTGCCCTCGGATCATGTACGAATACAGACCTGTTGTGCTTCATAGCTGAGCAAGGATGGATTTCTGAGTTTGCACTCGTGCCTGGCTGAGAAAGCATTTATTTTTCATTGTCTTGTCACATCTCTTGGCTGGTTTTTCAGATCCCAGTGGCAGTCTGTTACGGGCTTTTTAGGAGCCTATTGTTTTCCTTCTTTCTAAGTATGCAGCTTGGTTTCTTCTCAGTGCAAGGGTAGGTTTCTGCATAGCACCGTGCGACGTGCGTACTGTGTGTGTTGGGTTTATTGTGCTTGTTCTGCAGTTAGCACACCTTGTCATAAATGACTCTCTTACCAAATACTGCCAATCATTTTCCCATAATAGATTTTTTTTTCTCCTTCTTTCTTCATCTAGTCAAGATAAGGGTATTAAATAGCACTTTTCTAAGTTATTCTGAGGATTAATTTCTTTTCTACTCTACATCCTTGTCAGAGAAACAACAGATTGTTCTACAGTGCTTGCTGCCTGCTTATTTCACCTAATACTTTCCTGGAGACTTACAAAGACGTGAGCCTGCGTTGCTGCCCTACAGAGCCGTTGTGGGGTCCCCCAGGCTCCTGAAGCACCATGATTCTCATTCTGTTACTTTACTTTGTCTCCAAAGGGCTTATAGTCTGGCTGTGTAGGTTGCTATAGTGAAACACAGTGAAGATTGTTCGTGCTATGAAAACATTTATTCATGAATGGAAATAAAGATCCAGGGTTTTGTTACTTATTACCAAATGAGGGGAAGCTCATTTGTGGCTGAAAGATTGCTGTATGGCTGCTGGCTACATACAGTTGCCGTGTAGAGGACTAGTGTATTGAAAACCCAGCGCTTGCACCCAAATAAATAAAATGATAAACAGTAATCATTAAACAATTCTATGGAGAGAGATACTTATATCTGTTCTGTGAGTCTAAAAAGCAGGTGATCTGAGGCTTGGGGTTTTAGTTAACCAGTCTTACATTTTAATCTTGTTTTCTTAGGGCTTTTTTTGGCTGCTATCTGCCAGGTAGCCTTTTAAATGATAAAAAGAGCAATGCTTAGAGATAGGCAGAAGGCTGCAGAGATGGCCCTGAGCAGACCATTTAGCAGGTCTGTGTCCTTAATAGCTAGCATTTACAAATGCAAAATACAGACAATTAATGTTATTTAAAATATAAAAGAAATGTTTGCTGTCATATCTTGCCAAGAAGAGAAGCAGGGCTATGGGATGGCTGAGCAGCGCTGGCTCAGCAGCATTCCCGGGGAAAGGAGGGGAGATTAAATGTCTCGAAAATCCTCCTAATCACACTTTCTGCCAGTCACAAAGGCTTCTTTTGATGGAGCAAATAACAGAGACCTTCCAACTAACATTTTTATTGCCTATCTTTAGATGGCACCTTTTTGGATCCTCCCTTGCTTCTACTTTTGTTTCCTTTTAAGAGATTTTCCTTTAGAGACTTACTATTTCTTGGTAGACTCCAGTTTCTGTGCCTTGGAAAGAATGTATTGATGCTAAGGGTAGGAAAGGGGAGTCCTCACACAATCATGAACTAAACCTAAAAGAATGATATTCCTGTAGCCTGGGCAGATTGTAAAATAAGAGCAGCTGTTTTAAGCTCTCAGTATGAGCAAGGGACCTATGTGCCCAGGGAACTTATTTCCTAGATGTCATTACAGCTTTTTGCTCTTTTCACAACAGCCCTGGGAGTTGTACAAATCTCTGTACTAGGGCCAGAGAGTGTGTCTGTGTCTGATAGAATTGTGACTTGTATCCAAGGGAAATAATAGTTTTTGTGTCCTAAAAGGACGTCTGATTCCTAACCTGTTGCATGTATACATGCTTCTTTTGCACCTCAGACCAGTGTGATGATAATATCTGTATGTAATAAATACAGTAGAAAACAGACTAAGCATCTCTTAATCATGTGTCTGCAGTTGCATGGGACTTAACTGGCCCTGTGGTCCAAAGAGGTGCTGCCAGTTCACTTGGTTGTAGATTTAATATGCATTCATTTTTATCCATGCTTGCTAACTCCTTCTGTCTCTTTCTTCCTACAGTGAGTTTTCCTCAGCTTTTACTAGCAAACCTAAGATCCCTCGCACTCCTGAAGCACAGAGTGCCAGCCCGAGAAAGGGAAAGATCCCCCCCATTGCCCCTCAGTTCTCTCAGTCTGGACCCCAAGAAATGAGCCGCTCCAGTTCTTCGGGATCATCCATGAGGAGCAGACAGAGTAAGTGAAAAGCAACTGTTCTACTTGTCAGTGCTTCGTGTGGGAAAGGACAGAGCTTTGTAATAGCTCTCTGGGAATTAAGTTGCGTGCTGCAAGTGTGCCAGCAGTGTATGACATTGTACTTGTCATCTGCAGGATGCATGACCGTGCAGTTATATCCTGCCGAGTGCATTGCTCCTACTTCCACCCAGTCGTGTAGAGAATTTAGAGACAAACTTTTTCCTGTGTCTGGGTGGAGAAACCTTCCTAAGAAATTTGTGAAGTATGTGCATACCATTAGTCTCCCTTTTACCAATGGGAAAAATGAATCCCATGGAATTAAAACAACCTAGTAAATCAGCAGCAGAGCTGGAGAGAGCTTCCTAGGTCTTTTGTCTGTGGTGTTCACTCACCGTTATTCCACACAGGTGCACTTAGGGTGGTTTCATTTTGGGAGCATAGGTGAGGCAGCAGAAGGGAGTGTCCTGGTGGCTAAGGCAGTTTCTGGCATAAGGAGTTCTTGCTTGAGCAGTCCTGCGCTAGGTAACACTGCCAACTCTTTCAGCTCCAGCACTGCTGCCCATGCCCCGTGTTTTACCTCTGACACTGGTGCTTTCTGTTCCTTGTGATGGCAGTGCTGTTCTCTCCTGACTGATTGAGGTGGTAACAGCCAAGAGCGTGTCCCTGCTCTCGGTTTCACTTCCTTACAAAAGTGCTAGACCATTAAAAAGGAGAAGCTCTGCTGAAGAATGGAAACAAGCACAGTGTGTGTGCACACAAGAACTCTTGTCCACGTATGTTAGATTCTCCAGTACAGCTTTATTTTCTTGCATGTCAGAGATGAGACCCAGGCATGTTCTTGTAGGAATCTGGAATAAGTTTCTTTTGCACTGGCACAGTGTATAATGTACTTTATCTTGAAATTACAGTGAAACAGAGTGTGATCAAATTTTGTGATCAGTTGAGTTTCTCTGTTGGTCCAGACTCTTGTGCTTTCTTAATTTTGACTTTTATTAAATAGGGTTTGTCTTACAAGGTACCTCTATCTTTGTTGTACCTGTGCATCCTAAAGTTGAATATACAGTAGGTATCACATTCTATTATGCGTCCTTTCAGTTTTTCTCCATAGTTTTCCATTGGGTTTCCAGGTAACTTTCCTAGCTGTCATGGTTTCCATGAGACAGACTTGGTTTTGGCAATCAACTGTTAGCTGTTTAACTCTTATCTTGCTGCTAAAATTTAGCAAAGAAATTAATTTACAAAGAAATCATCTTTCATACACTCTGCTGCTGTGTATCATAGGTTGTTGTCTGCTGTAACCTGTTAGTTACTCTCTTGCTTGCAGCGTGTTGCACAGGTTTTTATGGCTGGGAAAAATAAAAAATAAAAAAGAGAGGTAGGTGTTAAGGACCTGATTTTTAAACAACTAGAAAGGGTTTTAAAACACTTCAGTCCAAACCTAACTCACATTAACTCAAAGTTAATTCCTAGCTGTCGTTTGGACAGGAAGGCATCTGAAGGCATCAAATGTTTCCCTAGTAAAGCTGTGTGCTCACATCTCTTTCTTTAGACAGATCCTATTCCCTTATTTTTATAGCAGACATTTGTAGATGAGTCTGAAGTTGTATGGGAGGCACAGATACCAGCAATCAGGAGGACTTAACAGTTCCTCCCTGCCATTTGCCTGTTGCATAAGTATTTAGCCCTTTGCATATCAAAAGAGACTGAGACTGTCTTTCTGCAATACTGGTTTTAACTTGTGAATTTCTTGGTATTTCTGGAAAAGTGCAAATTTTTATTGCTGTTGGATATGATGAGATGGGATCACTTCTTTCAGAGAGACATTTTTTAGCTTGCTTTTAATATTGAAGGTGTATTTTCTAGAAACACGTTGCTGCTTTTATGTAAACCCAGTTGAACTAGCTGGACTGCTCCTCTTGGCAGTGTGAATGCCTTAGGAATGCAGAGGAAACACAGGTACTCGCCGTGACTGCTGCACGCCTGCCTGGGGCAGAGGAAAAGCTGCACCTTAAAGCAAAACCGAGCTCTGAGAAGAAAATTCATCATTCCCAGGTTTCCTTCTGCTTTTGCTTCCTAGTCGGTACAGGGATGACACGTGATAGTGAGGCTAGAACACAGGTTAGGCTCCAAATCTAGACTTTATTTTAGCTCCGCACTATGTGCCACTTGTGGGCACGGATGAATGATTAAATCTGCGCAGCACCTTATTCTGCGTCTTTTCCAGTCTCCACCTGGGCATGGTCAAGTTGCATGTGCGGCATATGAAGTTCCATCTAGGACATGATGTTGCTAGTCTAATACAAAAATCCCTACCAGGAAAAAAGAAGAATTTAGTCTGTGACACTGTGCTCTTACGGCTCCCTGCTCCTCCAGAAGTTCTTTAAGTGTCTGCTCACAAGTGGTTGCCCTAAGTACATTCTGCCTTTTTAAGCTGCAATGTCACTGGCTAAGGTGCCTTTGTGCGTGTTCTTCATGTTGTTTGTGTCACTGTACAGGTCGAACAAATGTTTCCCTCAGGCAGCTCCTGTCTTGTAATAAATCCTGCTTTTGGCTGACAGGCTCTTTCTTGCTTCTCTTCTGCAGGCAGCCAGTCCTACAGGAAGTGAGAACAGTTGCTTTCCTCAAGAATCACCTGTCACGTTGCTGAAGGACAGAGCCAGCTTCCTGTAATGACCTTTACTGGCGACCTACTTGAGAAGAGAGTGGGTTATTAATATTGCATGTGCACGCCTCGCACAGCGATTTGGGAATTATCTGATGGGATGCATCTTTTGTCATCTCTGTACCTGGTTAACACAAGGGCCTTGTTACAATTCAAGTTTGTTGCAATTCAGCAGCAGCCCGGGACAGGTATGATAGATGAATGTGCTCCCAGTGTCTCCGATTGCCCACTCCTAAGAGACATTGCTGCCCCTTGTTCTCTGCCTTCTACTCAGAGTAAACAGCCCTTGGAGATGGTCTGTAGTGCTCAGCATAGAAGCCTGGCTGAGCAACTGTCTTGTTTACATATTGCTTGCTGAACCTAGCCTGTCACTTTTTTAAAAAAAATCTATTCTCTTGTGAATGAACTGGGGGATATTTGTGTTCAAAGGCTCTGCACTAGGAATTTAGTGTGAGATGAGATCTGCGTTTGGCCACCAGAGACTGGAGGAAAAGCATTTCAGCAACTTGTGATTGACCCATAGCAGCTGGAAAACACTGTGCCATTGCCCAAAGCAGAGTCCTTGCTCACCTCTGTGGATATGATGAGCAGCTTTGTCTGCAACTATTACTCTCCTATGCATTCTTTCTAGGTTGGATTTTTTTCTTAATTTTTCTTTTTAGTATTTGCCGAATGAATCCGCCACCTTTTCATTGTTTCTTCATTCAGAGGAGAAGCCATAAAAATGTGAACAGATCAGAGGCAGTTTTCCCTTACTGACGGTTATGACAGTCCCCTTTGATCTATGTCATATTTTCTGATGTTCTTCAGTTCTGAGCCTGTTTTATCTTTACGAAATCCGGAACGATCTTCAGACATTAGGAAATGCTGTCCAGGCAAGAGAGCCCAGGAAGCCCTTCATTGAATAAAAATCCTGCAGTTAATTCTGCCAGTGATTTATGAAGCCAAAACTGTTTGTTGTTCTTTCTCTCAAAAGTAACAGTGACCAGGAAACACTGAAGTCTTTACTGACCATTGCCTTTTCAATAACATCCCCTCATGTGACATTGCTGTTAAGACAACAGTAACAACTTTTCCAGAAATGCAGTTTGCCTTGGAACTTGGCTGCCACTGGCAGGGGAAGTGTATTTGTCAGAGGTGGACTTCAAAAGCAAATGTTTTAGCAGGTACTAAAAGAAAAGCTTTAACTTCTCCCTTTTTGAGCTTCAGCTCAAGAAACTAGAAGGCAGCAATATAAAAGCTACTCCAGATAGTACCATTTACCTTGCCCTGGTGGAAGGAGTTGCACAGCTACAAATGTTTTCCATAGGACTGGAAGAAAACTCTCTGCTTGTGCTGGGACTTGGGATTGTGCCTATGGATGTGCAGTGGCAATGGAGTAGCCAGGGTGATTTCCTCACATGACACAGTTGCTATGAGGAGGACTGTGATCAGTGACATAGTGTCATTTTCTTGTAAAAATGGATCCCACCTTCAAGTTCCTGTAATCTGTTGGATCATAGACTTCAGATTGGAATCCGGATCTTCTGTAGAGCAAGATAACCCTTGTTTAAAATCTAGTCATGTTCCTGTGAAGGTTAAGTTTACTCTTTGGTAACTTCAGGGTGTCCACAGACCAAGCATGAAGCAGACAGAGCTTTAACTCTCAAACTTCATAGGACCTGAGGTGACTGTAGTCCTTTGGTAGCCTCCGTCCTGTAGATCTCCATGCTAGATAACGAAAGGACAGAGCATTTCCAACCTGTCTTTGGATTCACCTCCCTCTTTTCATAGGTGATAAACACAATTAATGGAAAAATGTGCTCTGATGCACAAAAAGGCAGCAGTGGAGAGCAGGCATAAAAACTCACTTGTGATTTTCCAGTGTAGCTAGCTTTTATTTTTCCTCTGAAACCATGTATTTTTTCCAGCAAGTAGTATCAATGGCCAAGTTGTTAACATGGAAGTGCTGAGCATGTGCATTTGCATATGTGCACATACAGAATGCCCCAGCAGTTGAGTTTTATTTGTTTTATGGCAGAGCTTAGGTTCAGGTGGGAGCAGACCTGACCCTGAGATGCAGAACAGCTTTTGAGAAGTGCTGAGCACAGTGACTACTTAAAAAAAAACAAAATACAACAAGAAAAATCCCAGCATACCACGAGTTGAGACCAAAGTTGTATCCTTCTAAGTCAGCTAAAAGAGGGTTAATGAGCACCCTGCAGAAGATCTAGATTAGTAAATAATAATAATAAAAAAAAAAGCCCAAACCAAAATGTGTCTTGCACAACTGGACTGGAGGGAATAAGCTGAAGTGTATGAATAAGTGTATTTGTTTCTCACCTTGGCCTGCTGCAAGGCAGAGCTCCACACGTACTTTTTTCCATGTTCAGCTCTTAGTGTGAGTGCAGAGTTTGAAAACTGTGAAGCTATTTTTTATATTAATGCTTGAGACACTTGTGTTTTCCAAATGTTTGGGATGAGAGAAACTGTGTATGTGCTACAAAATAAATTATCGCCTGAGCGCCGTTTGAGAGGCGGGCAAGGTAACCTGTCCCACTTCGTGTCGTTCACAAAAAGCCCCTGCCAGGTCAGCCAGAAGGTTCAGAAGCTAATGAGAAATGTTATTTTGTCCTTCTCGGCCAGACACAGAAGAGAGAAGACTCCCTGGGTAAAGGTCAGTGACATGTACACAGTAAATTCTGCATCTTACTCTTAAAAGTCGTTAGGTGTGTTTTCTATACACTGTGCAGAGGCTGCTGAGAGGTGCAACACCACCCTGTTAAATTCATAACTGAACCAGTGAAAACTGCCTGTTTGTGACTGTACACAATCTGGTCTTGTTTACAAGAATCAAGTGTAGTAATTGCACCTACCATATAGATCTAAAAGGAAATATTTTTCTGGAGCCAGAGTGCTATGTAGTCCTACCATGTTTCTTGGATATTGCTTTTCTATATTCAGTCTGATTTTGTTTATGGATAGGGTAGTACAAGACACAAACTACTTATGTCTATCTAAATTGCATGGAGAGCTCAGTCAGTCTGTATAATTGCTTTAAAATCACCTGTCAGTGACTGGGTGAATATGTTTCTTAAGGACTGTGTTCATTTCCCTCTTTTTGGTAGTCTCTCTTTGGGCCTTGTGGATTTTTAGGGTGTGCATTTCACATTTCACTACATTTTATTATTGACAAATCCTGTTGCCAGCTATTTTATCTGCGCCTGAATGGCAAACTCTGCTCCGTCGCGTTGGGCAGCGTGTTTGCTCACAGGGCTGCAGAGCAGGCGTGCGCCTCGCATTGTGTTTGGGCTCTCATGAGGAGAGCCCGGGCACGCGGGATGGGTGGGATGCCACCCGTCACCTTGGTTTGGTGTCAGAGGTGGTGGTTTTGGGCGGAGATAAATGAGAGCAGGGCACGCAAGGACATTTGCTGGAGATAAAGTGTGTTGGGGAGGGACACGCTGTGCTGGGGAGGGACAGAGGTTGCTTGGTTTGTTTTGGTGCTGTTTCCTTTAAATAAAGTTCGGCAGTCTTTAGAAATCATGGTAGAGGTTGCAGGGTGGGGATGAAAAGCGCAGCGTTGCATTCGTATTCTGAGCAGCAGCAGTAAAAAAGCAGGCGAGCCGCCTTCCTGCCAGGCTTTAAGCACCCCTGGATTTTCCTTTTAGCTTGGGACTCGAGTCCATCATTGAACCAGACCTGCCTGGCAGTTTGCGCTGTCTTCGTGCTTTTCTACAAGCCTAATCTAAAAACAGCAGCAAGAAACAAACTTCTGGGTGCAAGAATTGTCCTACCTTATCAAGGCAGGAAATTCTCTAGAGTAGTGGCATTATCTGATGTTTCAAAGCAAGGTTTATCCCATCTCTAGGCTGCTTTCTGTCTTAAGAAGAGTGAGCATTGCATCCAGTTATGGGATCATGATCCAAATTTCCATTCTTTAAGGAGCGATGTCTAAGAACAGGCGGAGTGGCGAACTCTAGGATGTCTAATAAGCTGGAACATGTCCAACTTTTATTGCAAGTCCTGTCATATGCTCCAAGTTTCCAGGAAACAAGTAGATTAATTTATTGCAATAAAAGTGAAAATGCTTCACTTTATGTTCACATGCAAACTGTGAGAAATCCATTTGAGTCTGAAATGTTCAAGTTTATCCTTGACTCATGATAAATGCTGCTCTGATCACTTGAAGTGCACAGTTTTGGAGAGTGTAAATTATTTTCTTCACTTCAAGTGTGAATGACCTAACAGTGTATCTAATTAAAATAGAAAAATAAATAAAGGCTTCTAGCATGTCTTGCTGGTTCGTCTTAAAAGTCAAAAGAAGTGTTGCTTCACTTTATTTGTTTTTCTTCTAATGATGCTGAAAGCTAATTTTGCTAAGTAAAAGGATCAACATGATAAATAGAGAGGACTGGATGGCTGCAACAAAAATATTCATCCTACTTTAAGATGCTTTATATATTAGACTGTTGCTATGAGTGTTGAGACCATCTAGAAATCAGACCACCTACTGAGGGATATTAGGAGGATGAGGACATCTCCCACTATGGCTCTCAATGGAAAATTTTGGCCTTTCTGGATCCAGATTTTGTTGCACACAGACAGCTTCTTTCTCTGAAGAGTCAAAAGTTGACCTAACGTGAGGATGGGATGTAAGTGCTGGAAATAGCAGCTCTGTGCCAAATGATACAGTTTCTCATTTGGTGACCCCTGTGCTGGTCTGACCGCCCCAGACCTTGTCTGAATCCGGTTGACTGTTGGCAGAGGCTGAACGCTTCCTGAGAACAAATCACGTTATTGTTCATGGCTGTTCATGCACTGCCTTTGGGGATCGTGGTTCGTGTTGGTAGCAAAAAGCAGGGCCGTTAGCACCAAATTAATTCTTTGTCAAGCAGCACCACTGGCTGAACTTTTTACCCTTTGCTCCAGCTGCTTGGGATGGAAGTTGGAGTTTTACCCCTAGAGCAGGTGTATAGTCTTTCCTTGTAGACTTAAGAGAACTTGTTCGCTTTTGTAACTTGGCACATTATGGATTACCATGGAACTGGTTCCTTCTTCTTTCCTCCTTCTCTAAGTGAGCCATCAGGAAGAGAAATGAAGCAGCTCTGGACTTGAGGAAGTCATCTGAGTGTCGATGCGGGTGCTTCTGTCCTGGAGGCTCGTGTAAGGTGGGCCTTCTGGAACAGCAGAGCACCATTGCCCACCATCTGTGTGGGGCAAAATGTGTCACAAATAATGTACTTTTGTCCCATTCTACACGTAGATTAAAAAATATGAGTATCCAAGTGGTTGCTTCCAGGACCATAGTTTACAACTTTTGTGTGCTTTGGGTTAGAGGATAGGATCAGAAGAGATAGGGGAGCGCATCAGAAGAGTCTGTTTCTCTCTAGTGCTTGGTATGTAGGTGACTCTGAGACTGTTGCTGCTGAGGATGCAAGTTTTTGCAACAGCATGCAGAAAGGTATGGGCAAAAGCAAATACAAACCTCCTCAAATCTTGTTGGAGCCTCCAAGGCGCTCTGACCACTGTCTCAGCAACTAAAGCAGAAAACCAGCAACTAAACCAGTGCTCGGTGCTGGTATGTTCTACCCCAAGTCACCCAGACGTAGCAGCAGCAGAACAGGTTTCCTCTCCAGCATCCCAGCTAGGGTCTTGGCTGTGGGGTCGTACTGACGCAGGAGACAGTAGGTGCAAGGCTTTTGACCTGGGCAAGCCTAGATGATCTTACACCTTTCAGGTATCAATAACACATTTCTGGTTCTGGAATCCAATCCAGAGTAGAGATTTCCTTGCTGGAAATCTTACTATTTTTATAATTTGTTGCTGGTTGATATATCCATGTATCCTATATTCAGCTGAGTTCAGCTCCTACTTAAGTGGTTGTGAGGAGACAGCTAGTTTTCCCACCAAACCTACCCACTGGAGCAGTTGAGCTGTCATGCAATGCTGAGTGTTTTATTCATGTGTCCAAAATGTGGATTTTCAGAAGAATTTGCCTTTTGTGACAGGCATAAAAATACAGCCCTTTATCCTGCAGCAGTGGGCTTTTTGAAGAGTGGCCTTGTCCTTTCCTGTTTCTGCTTCCTTGCCTCTCTCTAGCATTTTTGGTTTAGTTGGAATTTTTGCCTCCTTTTTTTTTTCCTGCAGTGGGAATTTTCCCACAGAGGTGGATCGTGCTGACACGCTGTGGAGGCAGCGAGGGCTTTGAAGGGCACTTATCTCAGGCTGCCTCCAGGAAAGCTAGCGGGGTTTGGGGTTTGTGGGCTGTGTACCCTCCACCTGGTGTGCTCTCCGCAGCAAGGAGAGCTTTTCTATTTTCAGCTGGAATTATGCAGGAATCGCTTCCGTTTGTGCTGGGGCTGATTAAAATCTCCCATTAGTTTTGCCTTCTGACTTCTGACGCCAGCACATCATGCAAAACCGTTTACTAATGAGAACAGTTCAGGGCAAGTCAGTCAGTGAAGTGTTACATTTGTGCCACAAACTGAGACCTGTGTGTCTCATTAGCCACCTCTCTAGAACCATGCCTGGGCAATGGAAATGGGGCACCAGGACTGGGAACGCTGCTTGCTCCATGGGCTGGCAGAATATTTTTGCCTCTTCCTCTTTCTCCTAATACCTGCTGGTGAGTTGGGCAAAGGAACAGGTCACAGGCTGCCTTATCTTTAATGTGATGTTGTCTGGCTCTGCCATTTGGCATGGTAACAGGTGCTGGCCACGTGTTTCCTTGAACGACCTTCCTCTGGGCTGTGAGTGTAGTTCGTACCGGGAATACCCTGTCCTTGCTGGAATCGGGACCTGGGAAACGTGTCCTTGCTTAGGCCTGTTGGGAATGACGGAGGGGAGGGTTATCCCGTGACTCTGTGGGTGCAAGTTGGTTGCTTTGCGTGGAAGTGGTGTAGCTGTAGCAGGATGTCAGTAGGACCAAGCTCAGATTCAGGAGAGGCCGAGACCACCTAAGAGACCAGAGGAACTGCCTGGGTGGCAGCAGAGGCTGGGGTCAGGCTGATGTCCAACTGCAGAACACAGGTCAGAGAGAAAGCAGAGATAAGTATTTCCTTGGTATTTGGGGGGGTCTGAGAGGATGTGTCGCTCAGCTCTGAAAGGAGCAAGTGGCAGGGCTGTAAGTGCTCACGCACAGTGTGGGGTCAGTCGTCTGCTCCATCTCAAAGGAGTTCCTGCGGGGGACCTTTAAGGGCCCAGTACAGATAGCAGGGAAGGTTATCACTGAGTCTGCTGTATTGGCTACCAAGGACCTGGGTGTCTTTTTGCTTCCAGTAATGAGGAACTCCAGGGGAGGCTTCTCCATCCTGCATTGCTGATCTGTCACGTTTGCTTGTGCAGTGGGGCTGGATCAGCCCTCAGACTACACTGGGAAGTGATGCAGCCTTCCCGGCAGCTCAGCAGAAGAATGTTTCTGCTGTTGCATCAGATCTACTAGCTCAGACTTTCGTTGCCTGGTTGTGCCTGTCCTTGTTTTGCTCCCTTTCAGCCCTAAGTTACGGAGCACGATATTGGTTTTTTAATCATCAGGAGCTTTTCTTCCGTGTCTCATGATGATTTTATGTTACAGAAGAGCAAGTCCCCCAAACACTCGGCTTATTCCCAGCTTTCTGGGGAGACTTGTGCCCTGAAATGGAGGAGAGGCCCAAGAATTAAAAAGCTCCAGGTTTTTAATGTAACAGCAAGTCTGTATGAAAATTGTTCTGCAGCCAATTTCATTACCCAATGCCATTTTTATGCATGAATTTTCCTAGGGTGATGCAGATCTAACAGTAGCAGTTTGACTTGCACACCTTCACAAGTATATGCAGCCTTCAATTTCTGTAAGGCTCTTAACCAGGCGGAAAGTAATATGATAGTCCTGGTGTAGCAATTGAATCAATATGAAATAACATTTGAAGTCATTCATGACTGTGTAAGAAGTGGGAATGGAAACTGCACCACTGCCTTCTTGAACCTCACAAAGAAGTGAGAAGCACCTTTGTCCTCTGGTGCAGGGTGGTTGTCTCCAATGCAAATACAGTAGCTTAGAAATGTCTTAAAAAACAAACAAAACAGAGCGAACTCCATCCAGTCCTAAGCAGTTGTGCATTTGCCTCAGGCTAGATGTGGAGATCTCATGGTTAGACTGGTGGAGATGAGGGGCTGCCTTGTTGGATCCCTCCCTGGAATCCGGGCAGCTGGGAAGAGATGTGGGATGAGCTCTGCAAAGAGAGGGCCGTAACCAGAGCCGCTGCGCTGGGAGACCTGCGCACTTGTACCTCGGAGAACACAGCCTGAGACTGACCGCAACACTGAAACGTTAGCATAATCATTAATCACTTACGCTTATTTTCTTTTCCAGTCACGGTTTAAAGCTTCTATTAGTGACCCTGAGGGCTAGAAACAGATTTTGTTTGTCAGGACAACTGTCTTCCCTGCTCGCGTGGTTCGGAGGGGAAGCTGGGCAGGAGGACAGCTCCAACATCCTGTCCTGTTAGATTCACGGTGAAATTGCAAAAGTTTTAATCCTGTGTTCATGTAAACTTGGCCCATGCTGTCTTTGCATGAGCTAAGATCTGTTAAACAGGAGCTGGGACACTGGCTCTCGCGCTGAGGGTGCAGCCCTGCAGGCTGGGATACATCGGCGCAGCGCACGGTTTTTTTCCTTTGCTGCGTTGACCACGGATGAAAGGGTGGAAAATAACTGCACAATGCATGTTTCCTCCCTGCAAGGCCTGACACATCTCCATTCTGCTCGCAGCCTGGATTGCCTTTTCCCCCACAACAATCCTTTTTATGAAGGCAACATCTGGTGAGGCTTCTGTTCCTGCAGTGCATTTGCTGGGTATTAGTCAGACGGTTTATTCCCGCGCCGAGGAGGGAATGGGTTAGAGCAGGTTATAGCCGCCTGCCCCGGCCGTGGAGGCAGTGATAGGCAAAATCTCCATAAATGCAGCATTTGTTCCCGTGCCGTTCCCCTGCCGCTGCCTATATACCAGTTGGTGTCTGGATTACCGAGAAACTAATCTCTGTCTTTCCTGGCTATTAAATTTATAGTGCTTCAGTTTATAGTGCTTCCATTATATTTCCCACGCAGGTGAGCAGATAATTCTGCTGGCCGTGCTGGGGCTCAGCCCAAGGCTGAAGGGAGCGGAGGGGAGCCTGGCCCTCGCGCTGTGAGCGGGCAGCGGGTGCCTCCGCTCGTGTCCGTGGACTTGAACGTGCCAGGGATGTGGAGCTGGCCTGGGGATAGGACATCCCTCCTCTCCTCCTGTCTGCCCCAGGGCCCAGTTCCGTGTGGATGGAGGCGCGTGCGCTTTCCGCGTCTCCGCAGCGCTTGGTCGGGGCGATGGTGCCCCTCTAGGTTCAAGGAGTCCCAGGTGTTCACACGTATTCAAGCCTTGCCTGCTGGCCATGGTCACCCCTTCTTCTGCCCTGTATCACCTGGCAGAGCGGCGCGGTGGGTCTGGGCCCTCCTGCTGTGCTGTGCTGGGGGGTGATAGGATCTGTGCCCCATCCCTGACACCTCCCTGCTCCCTTGGGCCAAGTGTTCCCATCCGTTGGCTGCCTTCTCCTGAGCTCTTAACGACACCAGCCCACGGTCAAGGGACAGCCAGGGAGCTGAGGAGGGCAAAGCTCTGCTGAGTTTTATTTCCTCCCACGGCTGAGGGAGCAGCACTTGCTCTGAGGCAGCTCAGGCCCTGCGCTTCCTCATCTCCACAGCTCCCCAGGGTCTCCAGGGCTGGCGTTTGCTCAAGGTGGCCTCCACACACCCGCAGCTTGACCTCGTGGGCATGAGTAGCGTCTTCTGGGTGACACTGCAAAACCCCCAGCTTTATTTATGGACCTGTAAACTGCAAATATTGCTTTGT
The DNA here is from genome assembly GCF_000705375.1 of Tinamus guttatus. Next base: position 114,020 of record NW_010588962.1, on the reverse strand, counting down.
TGTGGCACTTTCAATGCAGATACACACTGAAGAGACACTTCCAGCTATTGCCGAAACCTGGCAAACCCCTGGAGGGAAGGGTGGCCGTGATGAACATCTCAGCCCTTCGGACACCAAATTCCTCAGGCAGAGATATCCAGATTTCTCCTTTCTTGTCCCTTTTGTTGAACAAAGAAACCCATGTCCTGTGAAGGATCATCTTGTTTTTCCCTGCAAATAAAGTTGCCTGAGAGAAAGCAGAGAACTGAGGCTTATCAGTGAGTGATTACAGACCCCAGCCGTGGAGGCTGAGTGGGGACTCCAAGCCAGCCTTTCTGCTGTTGTGGTTATTTAAAGACAGGTTTGTAGGTTTTCCCTTTTTCTTGCAGACCTGTTCACTAGCCCAGGGCAGGGTTTGATGCGGGACTGTTTGTAGATTCCTGCAGCGCTGGTGCCTGTTGTGCGAGGATCGGCCCTTTCCTCTGCTCTCACTGTGCTGGGGAAGAGTTAATGTGACTTTTGTTTTTCAGGTCACTTGGAAATTTTGGAAAAATGAAAAGAAATTCATAGAGAAAAATACAGACTTTCTAGAGATAGCAAATACTCAGCCTTGTGCATGGGTTTTCCCCCGGGTTTGCATCTTGCTTTTTTTTTGCATGGTTGTCCGCATGGCGACACAGTGGGAAAAGGTTTATCTTTGGTTTGTGCCCATTGGGGTGCATATACCAGGCTGGAGAGGCCGTGACAGCCACACGGCCCACGTGTTGGGCTGTAGCAGGTGTGGAAAGCCCTGTTATGGGGTACCCCAGAGCCCCGTCTCTCCTGCAGTGCCACACGTGGACTTTCCCCTACTCCAGCGCTTTGCCTTGGGAGTCCCAGGAAGACAGGTGGGATCCAGGCCTGGCTGTTCGGGAGCTCCTGGTGCCCTTGGGAGAGCAGGGCTTGGTGCTGGGGCCAAGAAAGGTGCTTTCCTTCCGTCAGCATGTCCATGTCCCCCTCTCCACATGGGCTCTCCTTCCACCAAGCGCTTTTCCAGCAGCTCCTCAGACGTAGCACAGGCAGCACATTTCAGTGTCTCGAGGTGAAGGGAAGTGTGTATGGGAAGTACCCACCCCTCCGGCAGCCGGGAGAGGGAACAGAAGAGTCCGTTCTTAATCCCCCTTCTCTTGAACCCTGGACAGAGCCCTGCTGTCTGGAAGGATCAGAGAAATCCTGGTGAAGGTAGCAGAGAGGAAAAGGACCCTGGCAGGTTGTGTGTCTTGGAGCCAAGAATTGTCCCGTTAGGAGCTTGTGATCCTTTTTCTTTTCAAATCCATATATTTGTTTGTTTTGGACTCCTGGACTTTGCTCAAAGGGCCCTGGGCTGGGAGCTGGTGCCAGGCGATTGACGGCCCCGCATCTCGCGCCGGCCCCGCGCGCGCCAGGAAGGGCTTTGAGGGCCCTGCTGTAAAAGCCGCTCTCTTTGCAAAGGCGCTGGTGTCTCCTCTTGGCCAGGCTCCTGCGGAGGGCAGGGGTGGTGGGGGGAGTTGTCCTCCTGCCTGGGAAGAGGCGTCGGGGAGGGCTCGGCGCGAGCCGCGCGCCGTAATTCCCCGGGGTGTCTTAGCTGCGAAGACTGGGGCAGTGTTCGGGGGCGAGCGCTCCTGAAAGGGCTCAGTGTGCGCTCGGCATGAGTCACCCGCGCTGGA
>NW_010588962.1:90165-108372 GCF_000705375.1 Tinamus guttatus | reverse complement strand
TCCCAGCTCGCCGCTGCCAGGCCTGAGCTGCCTCCTGCTGCCTGGGGGTGCCCAGCAGCTCGATTAGACACCCACCGAGCCCAGCTCGGGGCCGCGGGATGGGGCATTTCTCCCTGGGATGCCCCATCCTGCTCCCGGTGTCTCTTCCCCACTGGGCACTGCAGCGCCAGACTGGGAAACAGCAGCCAAGGCTGAGCCCTCAGGGCTGCTCAGGGTGCTCGAAAGTGGCAAGGGAGGCGCTCGAAGGTGACAAGGGAGGCGCAGGGCAATGAGGCGCCTGCTCACATGGGGCACCCGGCCCAGGAGCGGGTCAGGGTGGCCAGGAGGTGCCGAGGGCGGCGCGGCTGGAGGCACTGCGGGAGCGGGTGAGACTTTCCTTCTGCACATGTATAATTTGTATGATTTTTCAGAGCTGAAAAAGTCAGTAAATAGCAAAACTTAACAAAGAAACCGGGTCAGTTTTTCCCAGGGAGGCAAAACCCAAACCATTGGTGGGAAAGCACTGGCTGGGTCAACCTGCCATGAGCCTGCCTTCTGGGACTACATAACCCGTGTAAAAAAAGAAAACCTCCCAAAACTTACTTTGTTCTTTCTTTTTTAGCATCTAAATTCAGGCTCAATTTTCAGTTTAAAATATCTTCTTGAAGCAAGAAAAGCGTGTTGTGGTTTGCTTTGACAGTGTCTAAATGGGCCATTTTGGCCCTGTCATGGTCCTTTCCCTTTCTTTTTGCCTCAAATGATGCCTGGTATCTGGGTCAGGCCCTTGCTCTGGGGGCTCTTGTGCCCCCAGGTTGCTCACCCCAGTGGCCATGCCCGGGTGCTGCCAGGAGGGCTGCCCAAATCCCTCTGGGATGGGGCAGCCTGGGAAGGGTCTGGATGCGGGCAGGGAGCGGGGGCACCCGCTGCCCTCTCAGTGTCCCTGGGAAGGTTCGTGGGGCCTCCCCACGCCGGCTCCCGACGCAATGAACAATAACGTGCGAGCCCCGGCGTTCGGGTCCCTGCCAGCTCCCCCAGGGCTCAGCTGGTGCCTGAGGCGATGGTAAATGCCCTGGGAGCAGCAGTGCGGGAGAGGAGGGCACCTCCGTGGAGCATGAGCACCCGGGGAGGCTGCTGTGGTCACCTTCCTGGCGTGTGTCACTTCAAATCAGAGAAGGATGGGCCTGAAAACTTCCTCATGTCCCAAACATTTGTATATGATGGTGCAGTGAATGTGGAAAATGCTGTGGAAAGCTCAGCCCTGAAAGCAGGATTTGCCAGCGGCAGAAGTGCCCAGGACAGCACTCGTTTCTGGCATTACTCACCCCAACGCTGACGCTGCCTGTGCTTTACCTCGGGTTTGCCCCAAGGGCCGCGCGCCTCCCGGTCGTCGCAGACAGGGGCTGCAGCGCTTGGAGCCGCGGACGGGCCCCGAGGCATCCACCTCATCCCGCCCTGCCCTCCGCACCCTCCGTCACCGCCGAGCGCCGCGGCTCCTGCCGCAGCCCCGGGGCCCTCGCGCTCCGAGCGGGGCGCTCCGGAGTGGCTCCCAGCACCCAACTCCCCCTGGCACCGCACTGGGTTTGCACAGGGCCTGCGTGACACAATGCAGCTCCCCATGGTGGCCTTTGCTTTCTTGTTTGCTGGCCACCAGCGGAGCAGCTTGGCTGCCTGGAGGGTCCCCCGTGTAGCATGGGAGCCCCCGGGGAGGCAGGAGCGGGGGGGCCTGGCTTCAGAGAAGGGGTTATTTGAGCCGCAACCTGATGCACTAGGTCAGAAGCATCCGGGAAGCCCCAGCATTCTGCGAGGTGGCCGCTTTCCTGCGCGGAAGCAGCTGTCACCGCCGCCGCCGTCTGACAGCATCACTTGCAAAACTTCCTGCTCGTGGTGCCGTAGCGGTGTCCTCCCCTGCGGCAACCACCGCTTCGCTCCTTCGTGGAGCAGGTCTGTCCGGCCCGCTGCTCCGTGGCCAGCACCTTGCAGGGAGCTGAAGATTTGGGATGTGGAGAACCCCCATCCCTGCCCAGCGGCTCATTGAGGGTTTCGCTGGTCCCTTTGTGCCTGTTTGCAAAATGAAGGGCTTCTCTGGTGGTGCCTCCTGGCCAGCACAAACCTTAGCAGTGTGTCTGAATTCTCAGGCCCATTCGTGCCCGTCATCCCCCTGCTCAGAGCAGGGACAGGATGAGGCCTCCTTGCACCCCAGGATCTGCTCAAGCTGCGAAACAGCAGGGAAGCACCTGGAGATATCGCTACCGAGCAGGAAAGGAAACATCCCAAAGGATTTCCCGTGAGCTCCCCAGCCCGGCTCCGTGGCTGATGGGAGCAGCCCAGGGTTGGGAAGGTGACAGAAGGGAGACGTCAGAAGCACCGGGACTGATCTCGCGGCTGGGCTGCAGCCTGGGGGGTCCCTGCAGCCTGTCCCTGGTGTGGGACGGTGCCCGAGGAACTGCCCTCCCTGCCCGGGTTGCTGCGGTGCTGGCAGGAGCCCGGGGCCAGGGGGGTCCTGGTGCCCTGTGGGTCTGGGATGAGCTGGGGATCTGGGAGAGGTGGGGGAGTCCGTTGCTCCAAGGAAGTCGGCTCCTGCTGGGGCATCGGAGTGGGGGGGTCTGTCACTGTTAAATGACCTGCTCTGCAGGATGATGGTGCAGAAAAGCCCAAGATTGCTCTTCCAAGAATCAGACTGCCAAGGCTGCTCTCCCAGTGAGCACCGGGAACCTGCTCCCCATAAAGGGGATCACTTTGCAGTTAGCTATGGCCATGGCCAACGCACCCCATGTTGCCCCCTCGTTTCAGAAGACCCCCCCAGGGGCTGCCAGGTGGGACCCCCGGATCACCAGCTCCCAGGGGGTGTCCCAGCAGCAGGGGTTCCCCCAGTGGGAAGGGCTGGGTGACACCCCTAAACCCTGGTGCCCCCTTTCCCTGCAGCACTTGGAGGTCCCTTCACGCACCGGCGAGGCTGGGAGCAGGGGGTGGAGGGGAAGGCAAAGAGTTAAAGCTACCTGCTTGTGCCATCCCTCTTGACTCCACCTCGGAGAGAGAGGGGAGGTAAAAGGGAAAAAGAAAAAAAAAAAAAAAAAAGAGGAAAAGGAAGAGGGCAGAGTGAAGTGCACTGGTCGCGGGGCAGGACCATCGAGCGGCGCCGCACGTCCCGGCAGGCAGAGCAGCGCGGCCGGCCCGTCCCAGCTCCCAGCATGTTCCAGTGGTGAGTGTTGGCTGGGAAAGCGGCGCCAGCCCGAGTCCCACGTCCATCCCGCTCCGGGTCCGGCTTTGCCAGCAGCTTTAGCCCAGAACAGGGTCCCGCTGCCCTGCTGGCCACGCGCCTGGGAGAGCCCCTCGCCCCTGCCCAGCATCCCAGGGCAGCGGTGCCTTTTGCTCCATGCCCAGCCCTGAAGCAGGGAGCCCCGGGGTGGGGATCCCCATCCCACCCGTCTCCCTCCTCCCTGGTGTCCAGGGGCACAGGGTGAGGAAAGGGGCTTTTGCAGGGGGCAGGGATGAGGAGGGGTCCGTAGCTCCGCGTCTGCCCGTGCCAACACCCGGACGATGCTCCCGCAGCCGGAGCCCCCTGTGCCGGGGAGGCTGCTCCGTCACCCCCGGCGCAGGCTGTGTGGGGAGGGGGTCCCTGCCGCCCCAGGCACGGGGCTGTGCCCCGCTCCAGCCTCGTCGCGTTTCGGGCTGCTCGGGGGAGGTTTCTGTGCTTTCCCGCCGGCGTTTGCATCTCGGCACCATCCCCGCGCCCCGGCCTTGGCACGGCCACAGAAGGGGCTCTGTGTTCGCGCGGCTTCACGGCTGGTTCCAGCTGCGGGGCTGGGAAAAGCCGAGTCCACCGATAGTCCTGGCCAATCCAAACGGGTTCTGTGTCCATCTGAAGCTGGTGGGAGCCTCTCCGGGGACTGGGGCTGGAGAGTCCGTGTCTCCCGGGGCCACCCTGTCCACAGCATCGCCACCCGAAAGGGAAACTGTCTGCACTGGGAGATGTGTTTAACAGCCCTGGGCAGTGCCGGTGGTGGCACAACTGCCTCCCTGGGAGGTGTTTGAGCTTTTCCTGATGGAGAAAAGAGAGGAGGAGGTGGCAGGAGTGGGCTAGGACCCCATTTCCAAGTGGTCTCAGCACCAGCTGTGGTGATTCTGGCCATGAGGTGCCCAGAACGACCCGCAGTCCGAAAGGAGACCTGCTGTTATCAGCCTGTTATTCCTGTAAACTCCCTGGCTGGACCCAGGCATCACCTGTGGTTGTGGCTCGGGGTCCCCATGTCCCCGGTGAGGTGGGGAGGAGAAGACCCAGCTCCTCTCCCCTTGGAGCTGGCACCTCCCCAGTGCACCCCGATACATCCAGGCTACCCCACCCCGGCTCCGGCCATCTCCACATGGAAAGCGGAGAGCCCCGGTCCCTGGGGTCTCCTCGGGCAGCTCCCGCCTCAGCCGGAGCAGCAGCAGTGGCTGCTCCAGGGCGCTCGGCCCGGCCGGGCTCCGTGTGCTGCCCCAGGGATCGGGCGCAGCCCTGACGGGGTTAAAGGGAAGGGCGAGATCGGATTGGGACGGCTCCCTCATCAGTCTCAGCTGAGTGGCTGCATATAAAACCTGTCAGAGAATATCCAGCCGTTCGCCTTTAATTGCTTATTTCCATGCTAGCGAGCGTGGTTTTCCCACGTAAATTTGGGACTGCAAAAGTCTTTGTGCTCGAGAGGCTGCAGCGCCCGGAGCTCCTGCTCCCTCTAGCTCAGGGCTCCAGCACTTTGGACCGTCCCATCGCAGCTGAGTGTGACACTGTCCCTGTCCTCAGGGACAGCTCCAGGGTGTCCCGGATTGCAGGGCCCACCAACCAAGGCTCTTCTCCCCACTGTGAAGCCTTATTTAATTCAGCAGCCATGGGTCTCAGGAGCCATCGGTTCTATCCAGCTCTCATTTCTCAGAGCGCTGAAGGAGAGAGAAAAACAGTGGGACAAAAACAACCTTCCTGCCCAAAAACTCACACACGAGTGGCTCCCGCTGGTGCTGCGGGGGATCTTCTGCCCCATCTCTTGGAGTTCTGCAGCTTAACCCAAAGGACCCGTCTTTAGGCAAACCCCAAAGCTGCAAGCTGGTGCCGGGCTGCATCCAGCTACCCAGGGCCATGCGAGTTTGAAGGCTATATAGAGAGAGAAAGAGAGGGTGGGTTTTTTTGGCTATTTGAAAGTTACTTGGGCTAAATTGTTCAGACTGCAGCCCTGCTTGTTGACTCTGTATTTTCTGCAGCCCCAGGAGGATGCAGGAAGCCCCATGTCCCCCTGCGCCGAGCTCCTGTGCTCAGGGAACGCGGGGGCGTCCCAGGGCTGCGCTCAGCACGCGCAGCCCCAGCTGCTCCTGCTTTGCCCGACGTGGATTTGCATGGGGAGACGGCCCGAGGCGGCCGGCGGGAGGAAATTAGTGCGGATGCAGGAGCCAGGGAGGGAGCCAGCGCTTGGGGCCCAAGCGGGAGGCTGACAGGCAGAGCAGGCAGCTCCTCTGCTCTGTGGGGGCATCAGCAAGGTGAAAACCCACCTTGCTTTGAACTGTCTGGGAGGCAGCAGGTTGGGGGCACGAGGGCTCCTTGGAAGCAAATCCACGACGGTCACTAGAGCAGCTCAATGGGTCACCCAAACCCCCCAGAAACGCCAGGTCGTGTGTGTGGGATGTGCAGCTCTCGACTCTCCCCCATTGACACTTCAAGTGCATCTCGAATGACAGATTTTTTTATTCTGACCCGCTATTTGGAAATGACCCACCGATGCCTGTTTTGTGCTGCTTCCGACTTCCTTTCTTGGTGCTGTCCGGCCTGCGAGGCCAGCCAGGGCCACAGGAAGCCTGTCCATCTCTCAGCGCTAATGTTTCAGCAGAGAAAATGATTCTTTTGTGTGTGTGTGTGTGTTTGTTTCAAACGGAATTTTTCACTGAAAACACATGGGAGTGTCCCACAGCATCATCCACAAAGCTGTGATGGGATCAAAAGGTGACGAGACACAGACGAGGAGCATCCCACAGTCCCTCCAGAAGATGCTTTTACAGACAAGCCTTTTGCAGCCCATGGTTTTCTCCTCCTTAATCCACTCGTGTTGTCTCTTTAGGAAGAAGACCATCTACAAAACAGTTTGCCTGTCCTTCTTGCTGGTGATCACGGTGATGGTGCTGCATAGAGGAATGGCCCCCAGCCAGTTCATGCAGGGCCAGCAGCAGAAAGACCCACTCCCGCCCGAGCCCCTGAAAACTCAGAAGAGAGACAGCACGTTCTCCATCACCAGCTCTTTCTGGAAGAGCAAGAAGGAGAAAGCTCCCATGGAGGCGGAGGGGGTGGCAGAGAAGCACTCAAAATCCTGGGACATCACCACTACCAACTGCTCGGCCAACCAGAACTTCAGCAAGGTGGACTGGTTCAAAGGGCTGGAGCCCAACTTCCAGCAGTTCCTGCTCTATCGGCACTGCCGCTACTTCCCCATGCTGATCAACCACCCCGAAAAATGCAGCGGGGACGTCTACCTGCTGATAGTCGTCAAGTCCATCATCACGCAGCACGACCGCCGCGAGGCCATTCGGAGAACCTGGGGCCAGGAGAAGGAGGTGGAGGGTATGATGAGCACTGTGTTCTTGCTGGGCACAGCCTCCAAGGAGGAGGAGAGAGCCAACTATCAGAAACTGCTGGATTATGAGAACCACATCTACGGGGACATCTTGCAGTGGGATTTCCTGGACAGCTTCTTCAACCTCACCCTCAAAGAGGTCCATTTCCTCAAGTGGCTGAACATCTACTGCGACAACGTCCGCTACATCTTCAAAGGCGACGACGATGTGTTTGTGAGTCCCAGCAACATCCTGGAGTTCCTGGAGGACAAGAAAGAGGGAGAGGACCTCTTTGTGGGGGATGTTCTCTACAAGGCCAAGCCGATCCGGAAGAAGGAGAACAAGTACTACATCCCCAGCGCCCTCTACAACAAAAACAACTACCCTCCCTATGCAGGGGGTGGGGGCTTCATCATGGATGGTTCCTTAGCCAAGAGGCTGCACAAGACCTCGGAGACACTGGAGTTGTACCCCATCGATGACGTCTTCTTAGGGATGTGCTTGGAGGTCCTCAAGGTATCGCCCATTGGGCATGAGGGCTTCAAAACTTTTGGCATCGTGAAGAATAAGAACAGCAAGATGAACAAGGAGCCGTGTTTTTTCCGGAGTATGCTGGTGGTTCATAAACTGCTGCCTCCAGACTTGCTCCAAATGTGGGACTTGGTCCACAGTAACTTGACGTGCTCGAGAAAACTCAACATCCTTTAGCTCAGCCTCTCTGGAGAGCTGGGACTGAAGGGGGCCGGGATGGCCGAGCCCTGCTCTGGGAAGGGCTGAGCTCTTCAGGGGCGGCCGTCTCGAGGATGAGGAGGGCAGGGGGCCTGCGCTCGTGGGCAGGGGTTGTGATAGTTTGTGTTCCTGTACTGTAATGTGGTTTGCTCATCTCCAGCTGGGTTGGGGGTTGCTGAAAAAGAAGAAGGAAAAAAAAATCTAGCACAAAATGAAGAGAGAGAGAGAGAGAAAGAGAATGAGAGCGCGCGCGTGTGTGTGTGTGTGTGTGCGTGTGTGCAGGGGGAGAGGTTTGGTCTCCAACTCGGCTACCACACTCACCAGAGCATGGAGGACAGCATGGGACGTGGGAGGGCTGCAGCACGGGTGTTTTTTGGAGATCCTCTGCTCCTCAAAGGGCTGAGTGGTTTACAAGCATGTGAGCTCCTGCTGCTCAAAAGTCATGGGGAATTTTAGCTGCTGCCCCAATTTCTCCTCCCAATTTTAATGGTGTGGCACCAGCCCGGCCCCGCGGAAGGGGTTCGGGAAAGGGGCTCTGCTCGAGGCTGCGGTTGCCCTGGCACCAGTGCCCCTCGGGTCCAAGTTTGCAAACCAGACCTATGCCGGTGGCACCTGGCCACGCAGGGAGGAACGTGCTCAGCCAAAATCCCCCAGGGATTTGTTCCTTCTCTCACAGGGAAGGGGAATAGGCGAGTCGGGCTGGCCCATGGCTGAAGCATCGAGCAGGAACAGCCGCGGGTGTCCTGCTGCGGCCGCCCCGGGAGCATTGCTGCTTCTGTGGTGTGCAGAGCCGGGCCTGGGTCGTCTGCATCCAGTTTGCTCCTTTCCCGGTGGTTGCAACATTTGCTCCTTGAGGATGTTGCCAAGAACCAAGCCGGGGAACGGGAGATGCTGCCCTTTCCCCTCCTCAAAGGGACATGTGAGATGTCCCTGGCCAGCTGTCCCTGACAGCAAAGTGCTCAAAGCCGGCGTGGGCACTGGCGCCCTCGGGTGCTGGGCCTGCACCCCGAGGCCTCCCGCACACGGGGGACCTTCCCGGCCCTCTACCCGTGGAGTCTGTGTGCGTGTGTGTGTGTGTGTGTGTGTGTGTGTGTGTGTGTGTGTGTGTGCCCTCCTGCTGCTCTCCCTCTCTCGCTCTCTCTGGTGCCAGGCACTGAAGCAAAAAAAAAAAAATACTACCTCAAAGGTCCCCTGTGCAGTGCCTTTTTCTTTCTTTCTTTTTTTTTTTTTTTCCTTTTCTTAATGTGTTTTGGAAACGTGCCAGTTTTCAGCTGCTCCGCGCCTACATGTTCCCCAGGTTGGAAAACAAACAAGGGCACAAAACGGCCAAAAAAAAGGCCAGTCCAGTGCCAAGCTGCCCCACAGCTCCTTGGCTAGTGCCCCTGGCCACTCGAACGGGCTACGGATTCCAAGAGGAGGAAGAGAAGGAGCCTTTGGTGCCACAGGGTGCTGGGGGTGCTCTGATGGGCTGCAGCGGAGCCAGGCCCAGCCCGGCGGCCTTTTCGGCACCTTCCCAACCTTCCCTCTTGTTCAGGAGCGTGTTCCAAAACGAAGCCTCTGTCGTTGTTGTCAGGTACAGTAAATGCGGCTTCGTCCCGCTCCTGTCCACCGGGCGCACTCGGAGCTCCGTGGGAAGGCACCGGGCTGCGCACGCAAACCTTTCCGTGCTGCTTTCCACCTGGCGGGACCTGGACAGAGAAACCTTGTAGATTTGGTGAATATCTTAGTTTCTAAATAAAGGTTAAAACAAAAACAAGGCAAATTAAAACAAAATAGAAGGGAGAAGAAAACTCAAACTCTCACCTCGGTTGTTGCTCAGGGAAACTGAGGCACAGGATGGGGAACGTGATGCCCAAGACTGTCTCAGTGGTAAAGGCCGTGGGTGGCCTTGTAGCAGTGTGCCCCCCCATCACACCGAGCCTTGGGAAATGAACCTGTCTGGGGTCCCAGAGATGCTGTCCTGGTATCTAGTCACCCCTGGATGTTTTTTTCGGTCTGGCAGCTCCGTTCTGGATCGGGTGAATTTCGATGTCCCCAGCGCCCTGCAGAGCCTTGGCCACGTCAGCTCTGGGGTCTCATGGGGTGAAGAGCCCTGCAGGAGCCCCCAGGTCCTGCCTCGAGCCTGGCATCGCTAACCTGGAGCAGAGGAGCAGCTTTCTGGGCTGCACGTCGGGAGCCTGGAGCGGGAGGCAGGGATGAGCCAGCAGCTCCTCCCTGGCCAGGCCTGTTGGAGCCGCCTGCCCCGAGGCTTTGTCGGCCCCACCCCAGAGCCTCCTGCCAGCTTCTCTGAGCACCCCCAAACTCGCCACACACAGCAGTGGCAGCACAGCAGCGTCACCGGGCGGGCACACGAAGCCCGTGTGGGCTCAGGGAGGCGGCAGGTAGGCAGCCCTGGCAGGACAGCACCGTGGGGATGGCACAGGGCGCAGGCGCAGCGCCCGGCCCAGCAGCGAGGGACACGGCAGGCAGCGAGGGAAGGTCCTTTCCCTTCCCTGCTGCGCTTGCCCTAAACCCACCTTGGAGCCTGGCACCCTCTGGAACAGCTGGACTCGCTGCCAGGACTCACATCCCGCAAATCTGGGGGCACATCCATTTGTTCTCCCCATCCCGGGGCTTTTAAGCAACCAAGCCTTGCGGAAGGGCTCGCGAGGCCGAGCCAAGCCCGCTCCATCTCCCGCCTCTCCCAGAGGCCCGGGAGCAGCATCCAGGCAGGCAGCAGCAGGGACACAGGCCGCGCGGCCGGGCAGCGGCTGCCACCTAGCGCCACGCCGCGCTCCGACCATTTGCCAGCGGCTGGGGCGCAGGCTCTAAAATGGCTGATGCCAAACGGTAGTTCCAAAGGCAGGAGCAGGGGCAGCTCATCTGGCAACATCAGCACTGTAAGGAATCTTCTCCCACCCCACCCCTGCCTCAATTTTGAGGCTCAGGATGAAAGGGAGAACCCGGCTGCAGGAGCCCCCCAGGATCCCTGCGTGCTCCCCTTCACTCCTCCCCATCCCCGCACTAGAGTCCTGGGATGGAGCCATCACACACTCGTAAGGATCTCAGCAGACACTTAGGGTCATGGGCCGCTGCCTGGCAAGCAGTCCAGTGGGGCAGGAGTCAGGCCACGCAAGGGCAGGAGGCTGCAGCTCGCTGGCAGCAGCCCAGGTTTTTAATAGCACAGAAACTTGACCAAGAGGGTAGCTGCTAGAGCCGGATTTCCCACACGCTTCTCTGCACCCTTGCCTTAAGGTGCAAGGAAGGGCTTTGTAACAGCCACCCCAGCAGCAGCCCTGCCCCTTCCAGGGGAGCAGTCACAACTGTCCCCAAGAAGCTCCCCAAGCCCTTAACTTCTTTGGCCCTGTCCCAGCCTAACTCTGGCCCCACAGGCCTGTGTCTGGCAGGCTAAGCTGCAGGGGGTGAGGGAGGTGAGGGGCAGTAGGGCTGGTGCTACAAATGAGCTAAAGCCCCACTTTCTACTCTCACTCTTCCAAGAAACAGGGTACGTGAGACTAGTGGTAAGAGGCTAACACCCTTTCCTCCTCTTTTCCTGCCTCCTCATGCACTACACCTAGCACCAGAAGGCTGGCTTGGTTAAGCTTGGCCTGAAGCCTGTGAAAGTGAAGACCTTGGAGAGTGAAGACTCCCAGCCGAAGGCTCCCAGCCCTCCTTTGGTTAGTGGCGCAGAAGTAACACGAACCAGTTTAGGTCCTTTAATCTGTCCAAGACAGGGTGCTGAAGCACAAATGATAAAACATTCTGCATTTTTACAGCAAAAAATGCTACAGAAGTTTATAGGAAAAAAATATTTTTGTACATGGGTAAAACATTATAAATTCAAGACAACTCACAGACAAGGGGTAAATTCCCACATATCTATCACTCATTTCTTTTAAAAAGTTCATTTGAATAAGCAAGCAGGCAAAAGGGCTTGCTATCTCTTCCTTGAAATGAAAATTGTTTCTTCCAAGTGGCTCACAGTACTGCTTCGCATCTTGGAATGTCCTCCGAAGGCTCCGCCAAGATAAAAGGAGAATAAAAACCCCCGGAGTCCTTTCAGATAGTCTCAGAGAGCAGAAGAAGGGGAAGGAAAGGGAGAAAAGTTTATTCAAACTTTATCTTCTTTCCTTGGGGCTTGTGATCTCCACCTCCTCCTCTGCCTCCTCGGAAGCCACCTCCTCTACCTAAAAAGAAAATCAGGTCGAGAAGCAAGTTACATGTTATTGCTAAACAGACAGGACTGCCCTTCAAACTCACTCTGGCACAGAACAGAATAGCACACCAAGTGTCCTGCAGGACACCGCCACATTCCTACCCATGGGAAGAGAAGGCTTCTGCATTTTCTTACCTCCAAATCCTCTGCCACCACCTCTGCCACCAAATCCACCTCTTCCTCCTCTGCCGCCTCTGCCGCCACGACCACCAAATCCACCTCCAAAGCCGCCACCACGTTGAAATTCACCCTTGGGCTTGGCAAAATCAAGGATCACTTTGTTTCCATCTATCTCTCCATCCTCCATGGCTTCTTTAGCTGCTTTGGCATCTTCTGGGGAGCTGAAGTCCACAAATCCAAACCTACACAGCAGGGTAAGAGACAGTCAGCTTCCAAAGGATCCACAAACCATAGGTTTACCTGCAAGTACTTGATAATAATCTCTTATGCAATCCTGCTGCAATCCTGCAATCATCACACCAGTGATCAGGAACATATTACTTGTTGAACAGCAATGGCGAAACACAACTGATGGAGCCACAGTGTGAGTTTGCCAATACTGAACAGTTTAATATTCTTCTCGTGCGAATCCATAGGCTGCCATGGATTTGTCGGCAGGAAGGAGCTCATAGAGAAGACAAGCACACGCAATCCACTAACAACTGAATCTATGTTTTAAGCTTGTTCTCTACTTCCATGCACCTTCTTGGTTTCAGAGAATCACCTGCATAAACATTAGAGACACCCTGAACTACAATTAAAGTGAATTAAATAACAGAAAGTTGCCCACAGGAGGTCTAACATACCCTTTAGATGATCCAGTGTCTCTGTCTGTGACTATTCTAGCACTTATAGAGCCTTCAAACGATTCTTTTAAGGTCTCTTCTGTTGTATCCTCAGAAAGGCCTCTGACAAACAATGTTTTGCTTTGTTCTGTGAAGAGAGAATCCATTTAGGGAAAGTCTGAGCAAATAATCTATTGATCACTTATTACCAATTTACATCACAGACTGTCAAAAGAACTTATGGTGCTGTTAAAGGGTTTGATTTATGTTTTAAAGGCAGCCCAGAACAGCTAATGCTCTGAAGAAAAAGTTTTTGAACTTTTGAGGGACTGCAATTAGAACCTTATATGAAAAACACCCTCACAGACCAACTCCAGACTGTCAAAATAATTCCCTTTTTTAAAAATAGATATTAAGAGGACAAAAAAAGTCTGCTGGATCAGCACTTGACTATCTAGAGGATTTTGCAAATAGTTTCATCAGCATTTCAGATAATCAATCATCATGTCCAGCACTAGCATTTTTAAAGCAACTTTTCCACTCCATAGGCATGCCAGCCCTGATTTCAAGCAGATTTATGTTTGCATGGATTAAGCCCAAATCACGGCTGTCTCAAGACCAAGTGATCAACCGGGGAAACACTTACGATTAAAACCTCCTCTCGCATTCGTGTTCCCTTTCTGCCATGCTGGTGAACTGAACTCCAGTCTGATTGCTCTGCCTTCAATTTCTGTGTTATTACACGAGTTTAAAGCCTCTTTGGCATCTTCAGCTGTGGGAAATTCTACAAATGCATACCTATTTGAAGAGGAAGATTTCAGTTAGGCTGGGAGCACAGAAAAAAAAAAAATCAGAGCATCATGCCAACTGCAGGACATGGTACAGATGTAGAACATACCCTTTAGGCCTGCCCTGGTTGTTCTGTGGCATCCTGATGGCAGTGGCCTTTTTGAACAGTTCTTGAAGAGTCTCTTCTGAGGCAGAGTATGACAGGTTGTTTACAATTAGAGTCTTTGTCTCTCGATCTCCTCCTCCTAGGAAGGAAACACAGTATTAGAAGTGCAAGTCTAGAAAGGGACGGGTTTCTCTCTCACTGCAGAAGACCCTAGAGTAAATGTTGCCCTTCCCACCTCCCTTGGGCACAAAGAAGGCTAAACAGCACTGGTTTATTCACCTGGGCTAGTTTTCCTCCTCCAATTGACGAAACATACAGCACAAACATGAAAGGCATGAGCACAAAACAGGTAAAAAGTGCTTCACTGTTGCCTTAGTTTTCCAGCAACACTTCAAAAATAGTTCTATCCCTATCCAGCTTCTAAAACCAAGTGGAATTAAATCTTAAGCACCATCCACATCCTCGTTACAGATATAGAAAAATACCTTTCTGACTTTCTTGTTGGCTCTTTTCACCAGTGTAGTCAATAACCATGGCACGACCATCAACCTCTGTGCCTTGCTTCTCCTCCAAAGCTTTCTCTGCTTCAGCTTCCGTTTTGAATTCAACATAGGCCATCCTAGAGCACAGGAAAAACAAATAAATGTAATTCTGCCTGAAAAGAGGCACTTGATTATGAACAGGTTTATGTGAAAGTGCTTTCCACTGGCATTGGCACATCACATTCAACTCGCACATCTAAGCCTGGAGGTGTCTCAGGACAGGTAAAGGAACAGGAGTTTAATCAGAACACATTAAGTGTTTTAGAAACAAAAAATGGCCAAAAATCCTCTCAGCTACATACCCTTTGCTGGCTCCCTCCTTGCTAAATACTAGCCGGACTTCTAGTGCGTTTTCAAACACGTTTTTCATCTCTTCTTCAGTTACACGGTAGGGCAGATTCTTCACAAAAAGTGTTCTAGCATCTCTCTCTACAAAGAAAAATAAGCACGAAGTTAGTTTCATATTACCATTTAGCCAAAATCTTCTCTCATATACTGCTGGTTTATTAATAAAAACAGAGCAAATTCATCACCAAGAGACAGACACAGGGGAAATTTGCATTTCAGAACCTAAAAAGGCAATTATTATGACAAACAAATAGGCCGCCATTATTTCTCTTCCTCAAGAGCATCAAGCCAGAATGCAGTTCCTATAGCTGAGGACAGAACCACATTTCCTCATCACATTCCTAGTATGTGTTATTTCTTAAAATGATTTTTTCAGACATTCCAGTCAGAGCTGGCATATCTATATGTTAACATACATACAAACTGCTGAGAAACAGTTTATGTCAAAGAGCTCAAGTTGTAGCCATGCCCTAAGCTAAGTGTTAACCGCTACTAATTATTACAGCTTCCTTCCCTATCACCTACAGGTATTCAGTGTTGTGTTGTACCTTTCTTATTTTCTTTAAGGCTTTCCTTGCTCTTTGCTTTTTCCAGTTTGATCTCCAAGCCCATGAGCTTCTTTCCATTCAGCTGAAGAGCTTTATCCAGATCTTCAGCAGATGAGAAGTCTACGTAGCCAAATCGTCTGAAAGAGGAATACATTTATTATCTGGTCTGAAAGGCCCTAGTATCAGAACACAAACTCAGAAGGGCCTGGTCAAATTAAACTGTTAATGAAATAAAGGCTAAATGCCCCAGAAAGGCAAAGCAATTGTACAGAATGCAATAGCTCTGTAGTTCAGTGGCAGCTTTACTTTTTTGGGATATACTGTCCGAAGTGGCTGGTGGACAGACAAACATTATATCCTATCAGTACTGCACATGTCCTGCACTGCTTCCAGCTTCCACAGAGGCACATGCAAGCATCCCAGCATTTTGAGGAACTTACTTGGAAGAACCAATTCTAACTTCTGTAACTTGGAGATTCTTCTTGCCAAAAAACTCCTTGATAGCAGTCCTCAGTTCTTCATACTCCTTGGTTGGTGTCAAATTTTTCATAAAGAGAGAGAAAGCTGAAGCAGACCCTTTAAATAAAGAAGTAGGTTTGAGACTCTTTATGGCAACTAGATCAACTGGAAAGCAACTGCAGACAGCTTTAGCACATCAGTTTCTGCTTAAAAGTAACATCATGCTTCAGTATTAAGTCCCTTAAAATCATCACTTGTGCTAGCAAAAACACACTGAACATCTTAAGCGTTTCACTTATGTCTCTTCTCACCCAGCAGCCCAGTATAAAATAGAGATGCCTTAAAAATATACAAATACTGTGGACATCATTTGATGACCCTACACCAACCTACCTTCTGTTTTCTTTTTCTTGGCCTCTGGTGCACTTTTATTGGCCATTTCTTTCTTCCTCTTTCCAGGTGCTTCCTTGACAGGTTCTGTGTTGGAGAAGAAATAAAAGACAACTGGATTCAAAGTGCAAAACAAGCAAACAAAAAAAAAATCCCCAAACCACAGCTCTTCTATGGTGGATCAGCACACAAGTATCTTTATGTAGATACACAAAACTTTCCTGTGTCATTATGGCAACTACTCCTTATTTCCCACTTCAAAGACCAAAACTAGACAAAAATTACATTCAGGGATCCTTCCCATTATTATGAACAGCTATGCTCACCAAAACATTTAAACTCACTTTCATCCTCACTTTCCTCCTCATCCTCTTCATCTTCCTCATCCTCCTCCTCATCTTCCTCATCTTCATCATCATCATCTTCATCCTCATCTTCAGACTCTGCCTTGGCTTTAGCTGGAGTAGCCTTTGCTGGAGTAGCTTTCTTTACTGGAACAGGTGTTGTGTCCATGGCCTCATCTTCAGACTCTGAAATGAGTTCAGCATAAAACTTTGAGCATGTTCAAGATTAAGGCATTTTTAAAATCAGACATCTCTGCATAAATTTACATGATCTCAAGAAAGCATTTTTATCTTTATAGTGCTTAAAAATTGTAGTTTTAGGAATTAGGCCAAGCTTTCTCTTATACATACCATCATCTTCCTCCTCCTCCTCCTCCTCTTCATCCTCCTCATCCTCAGATTCTTGCTTTGCTGGCACAGCTACAGGTTTTTTGGCTGGGACAGCTGCAGGCTTTTTGGCTGCAGGCTTCACTGGCAGTGCTGCCTCCTCCTCCTCATCTGCAAGACAGAGCAGCAAGTGTTCACCCAGAGCACTCAACCTCCAAACTCAGCCAAGCACTCTGCCAAAACCCAGCTAAACAGAAGTACAGAGAACAATAAGAAAACTAGAACATGCTTCACACCCTGCACGACCCTGCACCCCACACTCCACCACGATCCAGGTGGAGTCCAAGAAACTCCCCAGCAAACCTCACTAACTCTTCACTTTTCCTTAACCAAACTCTCGAGCACGAAAACATGCTTGTTGTTAACTTATCCAGCCACCAGGCTGAACAAACTGGAGTCAGCTTTTAAAATGAACACACACTCTAGAAGTAGCTTACCAGACTCATCTTCCTCATCCTCCTCATCCTCATCATCTTCCTCATCCTCATCATCATCTTCATCTTCTTCCTCACTCTCTTCCTTCTTGGCATTCTTTCCATTTTTTGCTCCTTTGGCTACAACAGCAGCCTTTTTAGGTGATGGAGCAACGGCCTTCTTAGCAGGAGTAGCCACAGCCTTCTTGGCTGGTGTGACTGCCTTTTTTGCAGGGGTAGCAGCCTTCTTGGCAGGGGTAGCAGCCTTCTTGGCTGGTGTAACTGCTGCTTTCTGTTGTTTCTTCTGAGGAACCATCTGAAAGACATCAAATCAGTGCAGAACCTTTAAAATGCAGCTCCTTTGAAGGGTTTTCAGACTTAAGAGTGACACTAAAGTGACATTATGCCTTGACAGTCAGTGAGAGCTATGCAGCCACACTCCTGATAATGTGGCACTATAGGGAATTCAGCAAAGAAATGGCTCTCCCCAAACACCCAGTAAATCACACACTTGCTTTCTCTGGACACCTGTACTTTTTCTTGTATATCTTTCCATCTATGTCTTGGTATTGCTACTTGAATGTTGCAGCCTTGCAAGTATATAGCAACTGTAATCTAGCAAGTACCCTTCCAAGAGACTTACTTGACTTACTTTGCTGCTTAATTGAAATCACTGTTAGCTTGGTAAAGCTCAAAAGCATCTTTGCCATGGCTTTGACAACTTCTGGAACCGCCAAGTATCTTTTAATTTCCTACTACTGAAATAACATCTGTAATTTTTCCTGGTAGCACATTAGAGCCTCAAGCTTTTAGTCTTATATATTACTTTTATGCAATTATATGTGTTAGAAAATTAGCACAATTTTTTAGTTATCACATAAAATGGATGAGGACCAGCAGAGTTGCTGAGGTCCTACCAAATGTCTTGTTTATCGCTCACTTGCTCATCAGTATGAGAAGGAGCTGTAAGACCCAAGCAGTCCTTTCAAGTCTAGAGGTACAGAGAGTAACCAGTTTAACCACTTTTCTTGCTTTTCTCTTAGGAAGTCACAGTTATTCTTCAGCTCAAGTTAATGGATATATGAAATAGCCGGTACCGTTCTTAGCCCCATGTGCCTCCCCAAACCTGGCAATTCTGTCTCCCCTGTCCCGGCTCGGCTGCATCCCAGGCCCCTCACCTCTTCCCCGCTGCTTTCTTCCAGCTCGGAGGACTCTTCTTCCTCGCTCTCCTCCACCTTCTTGGGAGGAGGCGCCATTTTTTTCTGCTTCATCTGGTTTTTGGGAGTCTGGAAGAGACGGGGGGTGTCAGAGGCGGCGGTGCCCGCGACGGGGGCGCTGTCTCCCCTGTCCCGGCTCGGCTGCATCCCAGGCCCCTCACCTCTTCCCCGCTGCTTTCTTCCAGCTCGGAGGACTCTTCTTCCTCGCTCTCCTCCACCTTCTTGGGAGGAGGCGCCATTTTTTTCTGCTTCATCTGGTTTTTGGGAGTCTGGAAGAGACGGGGGGTGTCAGAGGCGGCGGTGCCCGCGACGGGGGCGGCTCTTTGCGGGGACCCCCCGAGCACGTGGCCGCGGGGCGCTCCCGGGCCGCGCTCCCACGTGCTCGCTCTCCCCAGGACACCACGTGGCC
>NW_010588962.1:67606-89273 GCF_000705375.1 Tinamus guttatus | reverse complement strand
GGGGCCCGGGGGGAGGTGGGGGGCAAGAGCCATGGGAGACTAAAGGGAGGGGCCTCATGGAAGGGGAGTTCCCAGAACCGGAGGGGTCCGGGAGCCGAGGCGGGTCCCTGGGGGCTGTAGCCAGAGCCCTTCAGGGCAGCCCAGTCCTGCTGATCGGCTCCAGGGTAAAACTTGGGCTTTGCTTTTTCTGTGGAGGACAAAAGCTTGCAGAGGGAGTGGGGGTTTTATTCCATTCGCAGTTTCTGCTGCTCTTTCCTCTTCTCCCCTTGTGCCCCTTTTGCCTCTCTCTTCCCTTGCTGACTTGCTCAGATCTCAGTGCGCCCCCAGGCTCTTACCTTCAGCTGCTAAACTTGAAAGTCTCTTGAGTTCAAAAGGCCCAGGAGCTTGCAGCCTTGCAGATACCAGCACTGCGCTTGACACAGCAAATGACCTGCAGCACAGTGGGAAAAGGCAGGACAGCGCGGCTGCTGGGAGCAGCACCGCTGCCTCATGGGGCCGAGGAAAGGCCCTGAGCTGTAGGAAAGTTGTGCTTCCTTAATGACTGGTGAAAGACAGATCCGCCCTCTTCCCACGGGATCATACCCCAGTGGCTCTGAACTTCATGGTGCTGCAGCCCTGTTTACCTGGCAGGGTCCTGGTTGTGCTGCTTCGCGTCCTGCCCGGCCCGGCCTTCCCTGCCCTGAGTAGCCGAGGGCTGAGCGCCTCTGCTGCTCTGCCTGATGGCTGCCGCAGCAAACAGGGACGGGCCTGGGCTCTCCTGCCTGTGACCGTGCCAGCGGTTTCACCCTCCCCAGCACCTGCTTGAGAGAAGGCCCTGATGTTGGGAACAAAAGAACCTTCAAGATTTAGATAATAATAATAAAAATAATAATAAAAAGCAGGCACCAGGTGGATGCGGGCTGGGAAGGGATGCCCCTGGGGTGCTCAATGCTACCTGCAAGCAAGGGAGGGCAGTTTAGCTGCCCCCTCAGCCACCTCCTGCCCCCTCCTCTGCTGGATGAAGAGAAGAGGTTCCCAGGAGGTAGAGCCAGGGTCAAGGAAAAGCCCCTGTGCAGGAGCAGCGCCTGGCTCGGTGCAGCATGTCCCGCCACGCGCTGCAGGAGCCGGTAACACAAACCCAGGGCTGCCTGCTGGGATGCAGGGTGTCTTGGTGCCACCCCCAGAGACACAGGCCCCGGGGGAATATTCACTGCGCTAAGCAGGAGCCGATTGCTCCCTCCTTACTGCATGTGCCCGGGGTGTAATGAGATCCCTTCTTATCACTGCTCTTCCAGCTGTGCTGCTAGAGCCAGGGCTGGCCCCACGTCCCTTCTGCAGAAGGGCTTTTCCTCATAGAAAAGGCAGCGGTTGATCGATTTTGGTAGCCAGAGCACCAAAGGGAATCCAGGAAGAGCACAGGAGGGCTTTCCCAGGATACCTGGATTACGGCACAGCAGGTTTGGCCTCGGGAGCAGCAGGGCATCACGCATGGCTGAGGGTGCACAGGGCCACTAGTGAGCAGGGCAGACGCAGCACCCCGGAGCCAGGTCCTGCAGCCCTGAACTACCCGATGACCCCCCAGCCCGGCCCGAGGAACAGAAAACAGCCCAAAAAGGGGGCGTCCAGAGGGGCTGGGCAAATGGGTGCAAACTGGGATACCAGGAAGGGATGGGTGCTGCTGTGCATTGGGTTAACCCTGCAGAGGGCAGGGTGGGTGCCCAGCCAGGACACCCCATAGGGACCCCAGTGGGGCAGTGTCCTCCCGTGTGCCCATCCACTCACGCCCGGCTGCAGCTGGACATTTCCACTAGATGGTGACAAAAGGCTGTGTCTGCCCGCTTGGTTTCTGGGGGATATCAGCACGAAAGGGCATCGCCTCAGTCCTGCACTGGTGGCTGGAGGGACTGGAGCAGGGACAAGTCTGGGCCCTGACCACGACCAGGGCGAGAGGGGACAAGAGGGGACCAGGGTTGGGATGGCCTAAGCAAGGCCCATGCAATCGCTCCAGTGCTGCTCCCCTGCTTCCCCTCACTGTGGGATGAGGCTGTGAGTACCAAAAAAAAAAAAAAAAAAAAGGGGGGAGAGGCGGTGAAGAAAAAAAAAAAAAAAAAAAAAAAAAAAAAAAAAAAAAAAAAAAGAAAAGAAAAAACACCTGATGACTCGCTCACAAATCTCCTGTGCATCGCCACAGGACCCTCTAGGATCCATTCACACAAATCCCCCCAGCACCATGCTGAGAATAAGGGTTTTGCTAATGCAGCATGAGTCCGATTCCCGCAGGACAGGCTGTTATAGCCCAGGTCCTTCCCTGGGCATCCCCTGCTCACAGCTCACGACAGAAGCTATGGGATGATTAGGCTGGAGGGAGCTTTGGAGCTTCCTCTTCTCTCCTGCAGCACAGAGAAAAGCCATGAGCTGGAAGCAGGGAAGGAGCTGGCACATACAAATGCATTTATAATTTAAGAGGGAATCAACCTGTGGAAGAATTGCAGCAGCTGCTAAATGCTCTGATCCCAGCCCAGCATTTCTGAGCCTTGTGTTCAGCTTCCAGCCTGGGGCCATAGGGAACAGGAGCCAGAGAAATCATGGGTCCCTGGGTGGGTTTGCATCTTGAGAGCAGCTCACATCAAGAAATTCAGATGAGCTCCCTTGTCACTTGCAGCAGCTCCCTGCAAAGGATGAACTGCACAAAACACGAAGCCCAAGTGTGGTTGGCCTGGAAAAGCCCATGCTTCTCACAGGCCACGTACCACTCCATCCCGCGCACACCTCCTGCCCCAGCGGAGCAGCTCCAAAGCAAAAACCCACGGCTGCTCTGCAGGCTGGATGCTGAAGATTTTGAGTTCACCCAGACTGCGACAGGGAGGTCATTTTGGAATAAAACCTCTGTGAACTGTTCGTCTCTCAGCAAAGCTGCCCTTGGGCAAAGGCTGACAGAGCAGTGCCCCGTGGCTTTGCCCCGATGACTCACGTTTTACCTGCTGGAACCTCCCACTGCTCACGGACGTTTGGCACTTGGCTGTCCTCACTTCCACACCAGCTCCCAGGCATGGGGCCAGCAGCAGGCAGACACTCCACTTGGAACGGGTCAGAGCAGCTCGGCCTCAAAGGAAGAGATATACGTACATACATGTTTCCTTCTCAGAGTAAAGACTCAAACTTGGTTGAGTCTCAGATTAGAAAGGCGGGGGTCTCCCTCCACTGCCTGTTTTATGGGGCATGTGCAGACACACGGATGCACGGACAACTTCCCAGTTTGATGAGCACCGGCCTCACCAGTTGGATCCTCCAGCACTTTCCTGCTGCAGGAAGCTGGCAGGTCCCAGGCAACAAACTGCTTTGGCAGCAGAGCCAGGTCCAATCCAGCCTAGATAACGGCCTGAGGTTGGGACAGATTCCTTATCTCAGTGGGAAATGCTCCTCCACTTTCCCTGGAAGCTGCCCAGCTGCACTGTCTTCGTAAAAATCACCCCAAAAGCCATGAGGTTTGCAGAAACCTGGGTGCTGAGCTGCTTTCCAAGTGTTTTTCCAAGCGTCATTTTCCAAGCGATGCAGAGGAAGGGACTGGGGAGTCCTGAGGACTTCAGGGCTTGCTCAGAAAGTCCCCAGGTGGAAGCAGCTGGACACAGAGCTGCTCTGGGCACCCCAGTGCCAGCTGTTTTGGGCAGTTTCATTTATCAGCTCTTGGCATGCAAATTTTCCCAGTGGGGTGTGAATTAAAAGCTGCACTTTCAAACTTTATTTTCTTTTCTCTTCTGTTTTCAGCAGCTATTAAAAAAAGACCCCGAAAAACAGTTTTGCTCTGATCAGTGTTGTCAGACTTGAAGCCAGGTCCTCACCACCCCGGTGAGTCCCATTAAGCCAAGTAAGGGCATTACCACCACTCTTGCATCTCGAGGGAGGCTTTCCTTGGGAAAAGCCCTTTCCCTCCCATCCCTCACAAACTATCAGCTCATCTCAGGAGACCCAAATGACAGGGGAAGTTTAACGAAGGCTGAAAATTACCCTGCATCCTTCCTGCAGGTTTTTAATTGCAGAGCAAACAAAGCACCACATCGATTCACTCCGCTGGGTAATTAAATGCTTAATGCTATCAACTGTAAAGACATTACAGTTCAGCAGCCCAACACTAATGCACTAATAATCACTTATAACATGGCAAGGAAGGGGCATGAGCTGCTCCATGGGATCAGCACAGCTACATGGAATGAGAGCTCGCAGCTAAAAGCTTTCGGATGGGAATTAGTGGCCTGGTGACCTGCAGGAGCTGAAGCTCCTGCCAGCTCGAGCCCAGGGCTGCAGGAGGGGGTTGTCCAGGGAAACCCCCTGATTGCGAGGGTCAGGATGCAGCACTGGGAGAGCTGGGCTCCGAGTGCCCTCCTACCTGGGATGCGGCTAGCAATGTGGGTACAGACCTCAGGCAAGCAGTCGTTTTATGATCGGGCACCAGAGCGGCACGACCTGGCCTGTTTCACAGATGGGAAGTCTTCAGGATAATGCTGAAGCAGAGGAAAGAACCCAAAGGTTCAAGTCCTTGGCACAGGAGGACAGACCTACAGCCCCTTCCTGCTCTGAACCTAAAGCTGTCCAGGAGTCTTTGCTCTAGACAGGGTGTCCTTCGAGAGCACCACCTCCTCAAGGTGAAAAACTGCTGGGTTTGATCTCATATCTTCTTGAAAGAAGTTGCTCCAGCTCAGGAAGAAACGTTTGGCCTGAACACGAAGCCCATGGCAGACCAGGGGGCCAGTGGACATGAGCTTCACCAGCCAGTTGGTGCTGGGCACAGCAACCCCCTTACCTTAAATCAACTGCAGCTGCTCTGAGGAGAGAGTGGAGCAGCCCCCAAAAGCCTCCAAGATGCTGTTTCCATCCATGTCGAATCTGTCCAATAAAACGTTAATATCGTTTGCACCTAGTTGCCGCTTGGTCTTATCCAGGAGAGCAGGTTCACAAGCTCCCTAGGTACACCTAGGGGTCCAGCTGCTTCCAACACTTGGAAAGCAAATAAATAAGCTTGTCTGAGCTGGATAAATAACCTTCTGCCTCTGCATATTGCCTGATTTAGCTTCATGACATTATATGTCTCCCAAAGATTGGATTCATGGCTGGAAATCAAGTCACGTGTAAATAAATATATTTTATAGCATCTTTAAAAGAAAAAAGAAAAAGAAGAAAAGATTAGAAAGAGGTCCAAGGGAACGAGTCTTCCTCTGCACTTCCTGGGAGGCAGGAGAAGGTGCCTGCAGTTCTTTGGGAAGAAGCTTGGAGGCTGCTCCTGGCTCCAGCAGTCTGTCCAGCGATGTCCCTGTGCAGGGACAGGCTAGAGCAGCTGGCCAGTGCCCAGAGGGGGCAGATCGGGACAGGTCTTGAGGAGGGAGGACAGTTTCCTGCCCCATGCTGAGGTGGCCTCTGCCACCACATCCTCCTCTTTGAGCTCACAGCGGTGTCCAGTGTTTCTGCAAAAAAAAAAAAAAAAAATGCTCGGAAAATTGTTCCATCTTGTTTCCCAGCCTTGACACATCCCTGACTCACTTTCAATGCTGACGGCCTGGGTTTGGCTCCTGCTTCTGCTCCCTGCCCTCAAGCTCTCCCTCCCCCTTGGCAGCCTTTGCTTTCGCCCAGGATTTAACTTTCTCCTCCAGATGCTCAGCAGGCGGGAGCTCGGCCCCAGATTAACTGGAGTTGGCACCTTTGCTGGGATCTTGCTAAAAAATAGAATAAAATTTTTAAAAGCCCTGCTAAAAGTTTTTTGAAGCACTTAAGAGCCAAGCATCTCCCCTGACGAGGCTTTTCAGGCACGGATGGTGCGCTGCTCCAGCTGGGTGTCTCCCACTCCGCTCCCATGCTTTGGGCCAGGAAGCGGCCAAAACATTCCCGTGTCCCAGGTGCACCGTGGAGCAGCGCTGCTCACTGCACACCAGCATTCGGAGCGGGATGAGTCACCAGGCACCCCGGTGCCGCTGCCGGGTCGAGCCCGGCCTCCCCTGCCGCAGCCAGGCAGGACCGAACGCGCTGCCGGGGGAAGAGCAGGAGGTGGGAGCAGGACCGGGGTTCTCCCTGGAGCAGCCACCGGAGCCCTGTGGCTGCTCCATCCCCAGCAAAGCAAGGACAAGGAGCACCCCTTGGGCAGAAGCGGCTCGAGGAGCCATCGTGATGTTAGACCAGAAGCTTGAGTTGCATGAGAAGTGCAAGCAGAAGCGGAGACCTCACTGTGGCTGGTGTCCCCAGCAAGGGAGCAGACAGAAGCTCGTGACTGACACGTCAGACGAACCTGAGCTCCGAGGAGCAGTGGTTTGCTGGAGAAACTGGCAGTTTCTGGTCTAAGGTTGCACTCATCACATCTTCCGTTTACCTCCGCACAGGAACAATCAGCTAAGAAGGCACGAGTCCCCCTTCCAGGGGGAAAGGCCCTAGAACAGTTTGATTTCTGCACTGAGCCATCCCAAAGGAACACAAACAGATGATTTGCAGCCACATTATTAACATCTACTATATTTTATCTCTTCCCTCCCCCTCCCCAATATATTTAATTCATCCACCAGGACAAAACTGGCAGGAATATTCTCAGTGTGAAAGACCTGCACTCACGCATGGTCCTCCTTGGGCTAGGCATTGAAATAGTACTTGCTCTGAGCCAAGCAGCCCCTCTGGGGACACCCCACATTCCTGGTGCCTCTCCCAGGTCCTTCTGCCCTCATGTTTCCCACTCTGCCAGATGGGCTGCTGCCTGCAAGCCAGGACCATCTTGGAAAGATAGAAACCCAACCCAGCTCAGCCAGCTTGAAGCATTTGCTTTTCCATCTGTGCAAGCCGGTTGTTTAAATCGGCCTCCTTGGAGAGTTCTGGAGCTGGGTTCTGGATTAGCTGGGACGACGGAAGAGCTGGAGGGAGACATGGATCTCCCTCCAAGCAGGGCAGAAATCAGCTAAAAGCACCGGGAAGAACAAATCACTCTTAAACAAGGAGGCCTGGAGGACTCAGACGCACAGGAGCAGAAAAGCAATGCAAGGACTACAGTGCCAGCAAGAGACGGCTCCCAGGGAAAGGCAGCCTGAGGCCAGGATTATTAAAAGGATCACAAAGAAAAGAGCTGCAGGACTCCCAGCTTTCAGTCTCACCTGCAGGAAGGATGTGGAGGGCTGAGTTCAGACCCCCTGCCTTACCCCTGCCTGCTTCCCTTGGTAACTGTAGCACTGCAGGGCCTCAGTTTCCCTGGGAGCAGGGCTGGATGAGGATAGCTCAGCTGTGAGCACTAGAATGGTGCAAATCCTCCTGCTATCATAAACCCCAAGGGAGCCACTACGGGGCCTCTCCCATATCACTTATTAATGTGCTGGGAGGGCTTGATTAGTCTCCTAAATTTCAGTGATGCCCTTGTTGTTAACTTGATTTCTTGCTGGTGGCTGCAACAGTGAATTAGACCCAGCTGTTCTGCACTGGGCATGAGAAATTAAAATGAATTAAAGTAACCTGAGTGTTGTAGGGCTTGACTTGCCTGGGGTGGGAGCAGGAGAGGAGGGTTTTGTCCCTGGGGACTACAGCAGTGTGAGCTGCAGGGGCGTCTCAGCCTTGGTCCCAGCACCGTGTTGATGTGAGATGATGGCTACCTGCTTAGCAAAGATAACAGAAAAGATCCACTCTGCCTCCAGATGATTTTCCAGCAGCTTTTGCCAATGTGGCGCATTAAATAGTTCAGAGCTGAGAAGACAAACTCTCCCCGGCTGCTGTGATAAACACAAAGAACAATAAAACCCTGGTAATTAAAGTCTGCCACTGTAATAATGTTACAACAGGGACAGCTGGGGTCTAGCCTTGAGCGTGGTTTCCAAGCCTCCGGTTTTGATCTGTTTTCATTTTGAGCTCGTTTTGGGGGGCATTAGCTCAGGTACCACGAAATGAAACCTTCTGCATTTGCGTTTGCTAGAGACGGTGCATGGCACTGCCCCCTTGGCCCCTGATTAGGGCTCCTGCCCTGAGCCTGTGCTGTGGGGCAGCGCTTTGCAAAGAGACCGTGTCCCTCCTGGCCACCCTCTGGAGCGGCCACTTGCACTCACCTCCCACACAGGGACCCTGATTTGGAGTCCAGCACGTTTGGGGGACAGAGGGGCCAAGCCAGCCGCCCTGGGTCCCACCAGCACCCACAGCTGGTGGAGAAGGAGCCCTGCTTCTCGCAGCGCTCGATCACCCTGCCAGCGCTTAAGCCCTTTGGCGCTGCGCTAATTAAGTGTCACTTTCATTGCTTAATCGAAGTATCCCTGTGGACCAAAGGAAGTGCCATGTGGCTCCACTAATGCCACTGCTGTCATCTTCATTAACCAAACTTAAGTTTTCACGTCACGGCTGCAAAAGACACAGGGTAACCAGAGTGTCTGTTGCTTTTAACCCGTCACGGTTGGGTCTTTCAACAGGTCATTTCTGCTGCGGTGTCCAGTGGCTTTGCCAGCCACTTGTCCCCTGGGGCCGTCCCTGCACATCGCTGCCATGCGGAGGGTGAAAGCCCCTGCCTGGGCAGCACCAGCCCCTCTCCCAGGGCTCATGACATCCATTGCTGGGCAAGGGGTCCTGGTCGCCTGCAACCCGCCAGACTTGCTTGCAGGACCCCAAAGAATCAGGCCAGAAAAGACCTGGTGGGCTCGAGCTTCCTAAGTCACCCAACATGACTCAAAATGTTGAGTTCATTGGTGTCCCAGCATCAAATCCTAAATATATTTCTTACATCTGCCTGTTTCTCCTGTCTGCCTGCGTGCTGCCCGCCAGCAGAACCTAGAAGCACTAGGGAATTTCTTTTTTGCCTCTGCTAATATCCTGGAGTGGGAGGAATGATTGCAATGTGGCTAAAGAAACAGAACACAGCCTAAACCTTAGTGCAAATCTGGAATCGAGCACATTGCCGCGGTCTCTGTACATGTGCAATCGCCTGTGCAGGTGTGAAGTTTCGGCTCCGGAGGGCAAGGCAGCAGCTCGGGCACCCTGAACTGCCCCGAACCCGCTGGTGTTGTGCAAAGGAAGCTAAAAAAGAGCCTTTTCACTGGCCTTTGAGGACGGGCGGTGGAGATGCTGCTGGTCTCCTCTGGAGCCATCTATCACTGCTCTGAGTACACAAGGCAATCGCAGGGAAACTCAGTTTGGCTCCACGGGGGAGAAAAAAAAGAAAGAGGATGCCTGTAGCAAACAACCACAGTAAAAAAAAAATCCTTACAAGGCTGGGGCGGCCTTGCAGATTGATTGCTTTTTAATCCCAATGCTAAGGTGATAAATCTTCTTATTGGAAGCTCCGTGGATACTGTATCATTCGCAGCATTTGGCAGCACAAGGAGGGAAGGCAGCGTCCTGAGCTGCTTGGAGGGAGGCTCTGGAGAGCGGGATGGGGAGCTGGACACACACGGATGGGCTGGCGGGGACAAGGGATGGGCATTTGCTGGGGCTGGCACCGGCGCTGAGCCCTGTGGTGCAGGGCGCACGGTTTGGGTGCCTGGAAATGCCTCTTGGGTGCCGTGAGGCCGGGAGGAGGCCACCCCTTCGGGCGAGCTCGCTGATTTATGGTGCAATCTTGGATGGATTTATAGACCGGGATCTCCTCTGCTCTGCCTCTGCACTCCAGGCGTTCGGCTCCTTTCCTGGCTTGCTCCCAGGTGGCCAGGGCAATGACAGGACATCGTCCCTGTCCCATGCACGGGACCCTGCATGCCCACGATGCTGGAGATGTCAGTCCTAGGCAAGTGTTTTTTCTCCCCATGACCTGCATCATCAGGAAGCTGTGAGAGGAGAAGGCAGTGAGGCAGCCAAGAGTGCCAAGCTTTGACTTTTTTGTTTGTTTTCCTTTTCTTTTTTTTTCTTCTTTTTTTTTTCTTTCCTAAACCAACTGCTGGAAAAGAGGCAGAGGCATGAAAACAAAAGCCACCTCTTTTCCTGGCAAGGATAAGCATCTGGATTTCCTCTCCTGTGGGATCAGAGCACCCACAGTGCCCTGAGGCCCCCTGCAAGCGTGGGGGAATGAAGAGGGTCTCTCCCGTCTCTCCCCCTTGCAGCCCGGGCCACCTGGCTGCTCCACTCTGGGACTTTGAGGTATTACAGGGGGATCTGGGCTTTCCACCCGTGCAGTTGGTCCCCGTGTGGGATGTGTCAGCCCCATCCTGGACGGGTCAGTGCCTTCCCTGGGATCTCTCGTCCTCCCCATCCCAAACTGCTTTGGTGCCCCTCTCCAGCTCAGCATTACTCCAAGATGGGGCACAGCAGCATTCACTCCTCAGCCTTCCCAAAGCCAGCGATAGCGTTTGGGAAGTGCAAAACTACCCAGTCTCTATGTTCTGTCCTGCCTGTCCTGCTCCTATCCCTGCCACAGCCTCTGAAACAGCAGCAGGTCGGTCTTTTGGTCCATAAAGTCCTGCCTGCCCCTGTTTACCATGAGCCAACAGATAATATTGCTGCAGCTTTTCCCTTTCCACGGGAGGTCTGTAAGCATCCATGCTCCCGGCACGCAGCCCAGGAGGCATCTCGGGGCCTGGGGCAGCTGGTTCAGCTCCGGACCTGCCCAGCAGCCTCTTGCCAGCTCTTTTCTGCGACCTGCGGGACTCCCGGCCTTGTTATCTTTCCCTCGAAGTCTGTCCCTCCCTGGAGGCCCTCGTGATTTGGCAGCGGGACAGAGGGACACCCGGGTTCAGATGATGCTGCCAGCGGTGGCTGGCGCCTCGCGGCTCCCTGGTGGCTGCTGGGCAGCTCTGTGGTCTCTGCTCTCCCGCAGACCGCACGGCTGAGGGTGCTGATGTCCCCTGGGAGCGAATAACTCCGCATTTGCTGGAGGAACGCAGGGACGGGATGTTGCTTGCCCAGGGAGACTTGTCAGGGTCACAGCACATCAAGGAGAGAGAAAAATAGAGGCTCCCACAACTCTCTTAGGAGTATCTCAGGATAAGGGAGACAGCTAAGTGCAAAATACTCTGCAGTGCTCAGAGCTGTGTCCAAAGGATGCTTGAGCACGGGGAGAAAACACAGCAGGGAAATGTGGCCCTGGCTGGCGTCTTGCTGCTGCCCTTTGCCCACTCGGTGCTGCTCAGGGAGTTGCTGTCCTGAGACCTTTGCAAACTCACTGCCTCCATGACCTGCTCTCCTGCAGGGAGAGAGCATGGAGAAATAACCTGCTTTGGGGTGCTTCCCAGACTGAGGATTACTCAATTCTATTTCCTGGGATTAATATGTAGGTGCCTCCCACCTTTTCCAAGCCTACTCCTGCCTGGTTCCCACAGCACACAGGTCTGCTGAGTCCCACCTCATTGAGGAGGTCACTGAAGCCATTGAAGAGTTCGAGGACACTTGAGACCCCTTTACACACACACAGCCTATGTTCAGGATGCCAGGGCCAAGGTCTGGATAGGGAGCTGGGGGATTCCAGAGCTCAGAGGGGCCGGCATCCTCTCCTCTCTGGCCTCAGCCTTGTGCTTGCACATCCCTGCTGCCCATGGGCAGACCTGGTTCACGGTGCTACAGCCCTACAACTTTACGGAGGCAGCTGTTGCTGCATAATAAAACACTATCGACTGCCTATTAAAAAGCCATTCCCTTGAGGTTTGCAGCTGGGATGGTGTCTGTGCGAAATGAAATGGGGCAATTAGAGCCATCAAGGAGGCATCAGTCACCCTCACCATTGGCAGCCCCTAGGGGGAAGAGAGAGATATAGGTCTGAGAAAGCCCGGCCCCACATTGCTGCCAGGGCTCCGGCCCCTCGCAGGGATGGTGAGCGATGGGAGGCGAGGAGAGAAGGAACCAGATCTGTATTGACTGCTCTGCCGCGTTCACATCCTCTGGAGCGAGGCTGTAAGCGAGGGAAAGGCACCGCAGTGCAAAGAGGATGCGAAGGGAAGGACTTTGCCCATGGCAGATCCTGCTCTGGGAGTTGAGGTGCTCCGGGAGGAAGGGGAGCTCAAGGGGGGAGCGGGCTGTGCTCAGCAGGGCTCTCACCAACTCTATGCTTGGCCTTTCTTCTGCTTTTTCTGCTCAAGATCCCGTGAGAGCCCCTCTGACACATGCAAGCTGCTACTTGAAGCCTCTCCAAGTTGGCCAGAGGGCAGCTGGGGTGGGAAAAGTCACGTTTGATGACAGCTCAGGCTGCTCTGACAGCCCCTGGGGGGCATTTGGGAGCCGGAGCAGCCAGTGCTGCGGGAGGGCTGGGGAAGCAGCAGCATCGATCCCGGCAGCAGATCGATGGGCTCTGCCAGCTGAGGGAGCCCCCCCAGCCAGCCCACCCTCTGTGGCATTTTCGTGACATTTCCCAAGTCTGGGATTGATCGCGGTGCTCTGGAGGCGCTGGCCAGAGTGCAGACATGAGCCACCCTGCCCTGTGCAGCAGCCCAGGGCTGACACAAAGCACTGGGGCCTCCTGTTCAGCGCGTGGCACAGGGCATAGGAGCAGGGGTGTCACCAGCTCTCCCAGCTCGCCCCTTCCCTTGGGCCCTGACATTCCCCAGAAGATCATCCAGGTTCAGCGCTGCATGGGGAGGAGAGACGAATCCCTGGGGACACAATCAGAGCACAGCTCACAGGAAGGATTTTGATGTTTAATTCTCGAGTGCTGATGAGCTGTTGCACACCGGAGATGGAGGAGGCTCCCTGTTTCCTCACCGTGCTTGGTGAGGAAGAGGAGGGAGCCAGCACCACGCAGCGTCAGCCGCACCGTGGTGTCCCCAGCCGCAGCTCCCGCGCTTGGCAGGGTGCGAGGGGCTACAGGACGGGCTCTGCGGCACCGCCGAGCCGGGCGAAATGAGGCTCAAACCAGCCCTGGACACCGAGAGGCAGGAGCAGCCTGTGCTTTGCAGCCAAGATCTATGTTCCTCGTGTGCAGCAAGGCCAAAAGGACATGCAAGAAAATCACATCAGTGCAAGGGCCCAGGCAAAGTACTGAGGGCAGAAAGCACCCAAAAGTATTTTTTTTTTTTTCCTCCCTGCTTCATTGGGCGCGCACCTCTTCCAGCCCAGCAATCTAGGTGCAAGCACCCCTTTGGGTGCCATTCCAGGGTGACACCCTGCTCATGCTGCTGGGGCAGGGGATGCTGGGGTAGTTTGGGGACATTGCTGGCAAATCCCTGGTGAGGGAGGCAGCCACCCAGTGTCCTGAGAGCTGCCCACCCTTCGCGGTGCCCAGAGCAGAAGATGCAACATAACCATCAAGGCAGAGCCAGCACCACCAGGCCGAGGAGACCAACCCTGCAGCTGTCATATCCCACTGAGATGGCATGGAGAGACAGGGGCTCTCCATAGCTCCCACTTGTCCCTGTCCTCCCTCTGCCTAGCCATGGTGGTGCCGACCAGGTGCAGATGCTGGTGATGGGCAAAGCCGGTCCTGGTCCCTCCGCGTCCTCCCAGCCTTCAGCAGAGGGATGTTTTATGGGCGCCAGCCTCACCCCGCTCCACCTCCTCCATCTCGAACTCCTCGGCGTCGGAGAGGGGCAGGCCGTTGGCGCCGGGGATGTGCTCGCACTCGGTGCTGCGCGTGGTGGCACGGGTGACGCTGGGCGAGTATTTCCGGGAGCCGGGTGCGCGGTGGCCAGGGGGACACATCACCTCCTTGAACATCTCCCGGAAGCGGGTGGACATCAGGTTGTAGAGGATGGGGTTGGCTGCTGAGCTCAGGTAGAAGAAGACGCCCGAGATGATGTGGACGTACTGGAACATGAAGAGCATGTGGCTGGTCCAGTTGGAGATGAAGCTCCAGACGAGGCGGTCGGTGTGGAAGGGCGCCCAGCAGATCCCGAACACCACCACAAGCACAACTGTGGGGAGCCAAGGGACTGGGGTTATGGGGCTGCTCTCCCCCAGGGCTGGCCCTGCAGGCCCAAACACTGGTCCCACCCCTCCTCAGGACCCAGCACAGGGTTATGAGCTTCAGCCATGTCTCAGGCCTTGGCTTTTTGTCCAAGGGATTTGTGGGGAAGGTGTGGATAGACAGGAGGGTGCTGGGGAATACAGCTGTTCCTGGGATGAAGCAAGGACCCATGTTAGAGACCCATGTTAGCCCAAAGACACTAGCCCTGGTCCCCTCTCAAAGAGAAGATGCCCTAGGTGTTGTACTGCCCAGTCTCAGCCTTGGCCACAGCAATGGACACCCAAAAGGCATGGGAGAGAGGTAGGAAGAGTCAAGGGACCCCCGGCTGATGCCTCCTCCAGCTTGACGAGGCGTTGCCAAGGCCTGGGGCTGGCAGAGGGGCAATGATGTCTGGGTGGGATATCTCTATGCACCTCCTGCCAGTGCTGCTCCAGGCACTGCTCTGCCATGGCCTCGGCCAATGGTCAGGGCTGGCATTAGCAGGGGGAGCCCATGGGTGCAGAGCCCTGGGGCTGCCGTGCATGGGGAGCGATGCCCTGTGTGGGCACAGGAACCAGCCCCAGAACCACTTGCCACTGATCAGGTAACCATCATCCTGGCCCAGGAATGGCTCCGAGGGATCGCTGATGAGACAGTCCACCTAGCAAGAACTATCTGAGCCCTCTCCTTGGGTTCCAGCACAGGGATGTGGGTGCATGTGTAGTCCAGGGGCTGGGGTCCCTTGTCATACCCATCCCGTTCCATGTCCCTTGGAGGAAAGGTCCCGCTTTGCCCCCCTCCTAGCCCTGGCACCAAGGGAGGCCAGAGGGAGGTTTATGCCTGTCTGAGACACGGCCGAGAAGCAGCCCTGGCCCCACCGAAGGCCGGTCTGGGCACCCCGCCACCGCTGTGCCGTCACGGGGGCTGGGAGCACGCGGAGGTCAGCGTGCCGAGGAAAAGCGAAGACCCAGGGGCAGCCAGCTCCCGCTGCCGGGAAAGGGGCCAGAGGCTGCTGGAGACCATGGAGTGAGGGATGAGCAAGGGAGCAGGGAGGTGAGGAGAAATGCTCCTTCCTAGCCTTGGGTCACTGCATAATGCCCAGAGTTGGTCATGGCAGCTGTAGGTCTGGGTAGGAATTGGCCCCCTTGCTGGGCCATGCACCTCATACACATCACAGCACATGCCAGGACTCTGGTGCAGCCGGGGAGAGGGGGGTAGGATCCCTCCCGCCCGCCCTGCGCCTTCCCTTTGCTCCCAGGCTCTCATCCAGCACGTTCCTGGAGGAGGAGATATCTGGCAGCTGGGGGAACTGTCACGAGCCAGCCCTATTGCTGGGCTGGAGCCATCAGACCTGCCTTTACTCCTACATCCTGCACACCAGCCCCATTCCCGCCCAGCAGGCCCATCCGCAGTAGCTCCAGACCGGCTGCACCTCAGGTCCCCCTCATCATCCTCCCAAGGCAGCTTTGGGAAACACCCACCAGCTCTCCCATCCCCAGCCTGGGACTCACACAGCATCTTCGTGACCTGCCTCCTCTTGACTTTCTTCTGCCCCTCGCTGTTGCGATAGTTGCAACTGCCCTCCGACTTGGCTTGCAAGGTCTGGAGCATCCTTTCCTTCTTGAGCTGCAGGCCAATGAGCAGGTACAGGATGCTGATAGTCCCCATGGGCAGGAAGAAGAAGAGAATGGTGGTGATCTGGATGATGAGGTTGTAAATCAAGCGTGGCTTCACCAAGGTGCAGATCTCCGAATCGGGCACATGCCCCCGGCCCGGCACACAGAGAGGCTGCAGCCCATGGAGGCTGGTATTGGGGATGGAGCAGATGACCGACATGACCCAGATGGTGATGATGACCCTCTTGGCATGGTTCCTAGTCACTACATATTTGGCCTTGAGTGGATGAACCACAGCGATGTAGCGCTCCACGCTTAGGGCTGTGACATTGAGGATGGAGGCGAAGCAGACGGCCTCCAGCCGCTGGCACCCAGAAGGAAAGGGTAGTTGCTCCACATGTCGTAGAGCTCCAGCGGCATCCCCAGCAGCAGGACGAGCAGGTCGGACACAGCCAGGCTGAACAGGTAGTAGTTGGTGGGTGTCCTCATGAACCTGTGCCGGAGGATGACGATGCAGGTGAGGGTGTTGCCCACGGCCCCCACCACGAAGATCAGCAGGTAGATGGCACAGACGGGGACGAAGAAGCTGGAGCGCTGAGGCCCCAGGTACTTATGTCGCAACTGCTCCTCGGTCAGGTTGGCATCCTTGGGGTCGAACAAGGCCCCCGGGTGAGTCCTGTTGCAGACATCGGGGCTGATGGGCTCCGTGGGAAAGTCTTGCTGGGACAGGGAGAACTCGGGGTTGGAGCAGTTGCTGTAGGGATTCATGGCTGCAGAGAGATGGGGCAGGGTGATGGGGGGCTTTCCTAGTCCCTCTGCCCCTCTCCCCTTTGATGCAGGGCGCTCTCAACTGCCTTCTGGGCAGTGGGTCATCGCAAGGAGCCTCCCACCCTGCTCCAGCCCAGCCTTTCTTTTAGGAGAGTCCCTCAAAGGCTCCCCAATGTTTCTCTCCAGGCTCCCAAGCTCCCAGCCTGGTCCTGCACCTCCTCCATGCACCTCTGCTATCTCACTCTGAAGAGGGGGAGACCTTGGTGGGACATGCCCCTCTCGAAGCAAGACAGGACACAGCCCAAAGCTTCAAGCTGTGCAGCACGATCGAGCCCTGCTCCAACACCGCCAGCCATACAGAGGGGCCAACAGGGCAGCTGTGAAACAGCAGTGGGGAAAATTGATGCTCCTCCCCGAGAAGGACTTGTTGGGAGGCTCCAGGCAAAGTCCTGTCACTCCAGTGCTCCCCTGCTGGATGGGGTCAGGATGGGAGGGAATGAGTGAGGGAGGCTCTGCTATGTTAGCAGGATAAATCCTGCCTCCGCTCTCCCCTTGGAGCTGGTCTGAGAAACCGCCTGCCCCATCCACTGTCTCCCCTTCATCCTCCAAGAGAGGAGCTGCTCCAAGGTGAGCAAGAAGAGTCTTGGGGGCTTCCTCTCCCACCCTTGGAGAAGCAGGCAAGGAAAAGGTGGTGCTGAGACCCTACCTCTGCCAGAGGCTGGCTCCTCGCTCCGAAAGCAGCGCTGCTGAAAAGGTGCTCCTCGGAGAGGGAGAGAGAGAGGAAATACATTAAAGTAATAAACTCCATTGACTCGTGGAGAGTCCCGGGGGAGGGCAGCGTCCGCCTTCCCATCAGCAGCCTTTACAACGCAGAGATTTGCCATTTACGTGGCCTCCGTGGTGAATAAACCATCTCGATCAGCCCCGCTGCTGTTCTCACAGCAGCTCCAGCTGCAGCTCCTCCTGCCCAAAACATGCGTTTTACCACTCGCAGCCCAACTCCAAGCTGGAGAAGCAGGTGGGCTCCCGCTCGCGGCTCCCATGCACGGCAGCTTCCCCAGCCGTCTCTGCCGGCACATCCCCGGCACGTCCCGCACCGCACTCCCTGGCTCCATCCCTCCTCCCCGCGTCCTGGCGGCCAATGCAGTGAGTGCCGCTGCTCCTGCCCAGCCACGCTTGGGTCCCCTGGGCTTTCCTTCTTGGAAGAACTAAGGACGGAGGGTTGG
The DNA here is from genome assembly GCF_000705375.1 of Tinamus guttatus. The sequence goes on along the minus strand of NW_010588962.1, from coordinate 71,889 downwards.
TTGCAAGGCAGCGACTCACCTTGCTCTGCAAGGGCTGGGGTCCTCCAGCCCTCCCCAGCCTCCTCTAGGAGTTGGGGAGGAGACGGCAGAGGGGAGGCAGCCGGGGCCGCGGCTCCCTCGCTGCCAAGAGGCCACTGCGACCCCGCCGTGCCGCGGCTCCCCATTCACACCCGTGCGCACCCCACGGCTCCGGATTCACACCCATGTGCACCCCACAGCTCCAGATTCACACCCGTGCGCACCCCACAGCTCCGGATTCACACCCATGCACCCACCACAGCTCCGGATTCACACCCGTGCACACCCCGCAGCTCCGGATTCACACCTGTGCACACCCCGCAGCTCCGGATTCACACCCATGTGCACCCCACAGCTCCGGATTCACACCTGTGCACAGCTGCACACCCCGCAGCTCTGGATTCACACCCATGCGCACCCCGCAGCTCCGGATTCACACCTGTGCACACCCCGCAGCTCCGGATTCACACCCGTGCACAACTGCGCACCCCGCAGCTCCGGATTCACACCCCTGTGCACCCCACAGCTCCGGATTCACACCTGCAGCTCCGTGTGGTTGCGGGACCGAGAGGGCTGTTGGCACCTGGCTCAGGTCATGCAGCAGCAACAAGGATGTGCTACCCCAGCAATGTTTCTCAGGTGCGCTGGTCCTGGTGGATTTGGGCAGGATGGAACTGAACTGAAGCAGAACTTGGTGGGATGGGACAAGACTCTTGGAGAAGGGGCAGGGAGAACTGCATCCTTTATGGATGATAGATGGGGGCACAGCTGCCTCGCTCCTGTGCTCATACCCAGGCTCACCTCAATGCCCAGTGCAGCCTGGATCCAGGGATCTCCAGCCACGAGAGTCCTGCACCCCAAAACACCCTCACAACGTCAGGGCACTTGGTGGCACCTCTCACCCATCTCCTCTTGCCCCATGGGGAAACCAAGGCATGGAGCTCACTCACCCATGGCAGGACATCAAGCTGAGCTCAGCACTGGAGCAAGGGGCCAAGCGCAGCCCGCAATGAGTCCTCTCTTTCCAGGGAGGCTCTGACACCAGCACTGTGGGCAGCGAGGACGCTGTGAGGAGCAGTGATGCCTCGCACCCCTCCTGCAAAGGTGCCTGGCCCGTCAGAGCTCAGCCCTGCTGCCAAGAAAGCAAACAGAGCCCTTTTTAAGAGGAGTAAATATTTGCCTGAGGTTTCTGCAGCAGTTAAGTGGGGACACTGGTGACTGGCGGCAGCTTGGAGGGCAGAGCTGAGCGGGTCCAGGTGGGAGCAGCCGCAGTTTTTGGCTTGTTGGACGCTATGTCTGGGCTTGGCCTGGGAGTGACGTCTGGCAACGCAAACATTCTGGTCCCGATGCCACCAGGCACTGCCCAGCACTGGATAGGAGCCCCTACATGGGAGCTACCACGTGTCCCAGCACATTTGAAGAGGAAAGAGGACCCCCCCTTTTGCTGCTGCCTAGTGCAATAAAGCCCAGGGACAACAGCAGAGGACAGAGGTGGCACTTGTGTCAGTCCATGAGAGGGTGCACACACCATGGGGGTCAATGCCCCAAAACTCTGGAGGCTTTTTCCCTTTCCTGGTATCCACTAAAGAGCTTGAAAGGATTGAAAGCCCCTGGGTTGGGCTCTGTGGGCCATGGCCCTCCAGAGGGACCCTCAGTGCCCAGCTCTGTCCCAGCCCAGTGATGATTCTCAGGGGAGAAAGGCTGCACTGTGGCCGGCAGAGCTGTCCCTGCCATCAGTGGCACCACACACCGGTGCCCAGGTCAGGGCAGAGCATTGCGATTTAGCCTAAAGAAAGTTTGGAGCAGGCATGGTGGCCTGAAGCTGGTCCTGCCTGCACTTCTGGTGACAGATAAGGGACTGTAAACAGCAGGGAATTAGCAGAGCGAACTCAGAAATGCCCCGCGCTGCCCTGAGAAGTGGCTTTTCCTGAGAAATAGTCTCTCTCAGCAGAGAAGAGGAACTACTGAAGCTGAAAGAATAGGAGAGTAATTGGGTGTAAGGAACACATTACACAGGGAAAGAAAACAAGCTGGAAATAGCATCCGAGAGAGGTGCCACATACTTGCACAGGATTTAAAAGGTAAAGAAAACTCCCTCTCCAGCAGGAAAGAGGACGGGGAGTCATGGACAGTGCCGTGACAGCAGGGACACGGGGACCTTCTCTCACCCTCCTGCACTCAGAAACACTCTAGTTTCCCAGCACCAAAACATTGATTTTTATGTTTCAGAGCCAACAATATGAGGCCAAACGGGATTTCTGTCACCCTGCAGAGAGCATCTCCAGCTGCCAGATCCCTGGGCAAGGACCGTGGTGCCTGCGGGGCCCTTGGAGCGCAGTGGTGCCTTTGGGATGCAGGAGGTGCTGCACTCCTGTGCCAGCAGATCCTGCTCTGCACAAGGGAATCCCTGCAGATCCCTGCCAGTCCTGTAACTGCTCCTCTATGTTGGGTGACACCTAAATGACAGGGCTGACCACAGCTGTGACACCCAGCCTGAGTTGCTTTCTCAGAGGCCACAGTTTCTTCCAAATCTGAGCAGGCAGAGAGCAAGCAGGAAAGCATCCGCTCTGGACCCAGCCCACAGGCTGAACTGCCGTACTTGGCCAGCAGGATTTTCCTTGGCTGCAGAGCTCCATACTTTCTCTCCCCTCTCCATCCCTCACATGCCTCCGGTTTTCTGGCATCCCTGATGAGCAGACGTACATGCAGCATGGCAGCACACGCTCATGGCACGGCCCCCAGGTGCTTCCCCATCCTTTTCCTCTTGCCCTGCCAGGCGGTGCCAGCTTCACTGCAGGAATGGGCATCCATCCATGCCAGTGAAGCAACGCGGAGCACTCGTCTGCCAAAGGATGCAGCCCAGCAAACTCACTCTGCATGCCAGGGCTGCACACCCTGAAGGACAGCCCCGTGGGAGCCAACTGAGCTCTGCTCCTACATCCCCTGTCCTGCTGGGGACAAAGCCTCAAGATGGGTCAATGAGAGGATGTCTCTGGGGACAAGACTGTTTAGAGGCTGTCTGGGTTGAAGTAGTTCAGAGGAAATGCTACTGAGCTCTAGCTGAAATGACTTTCTTAATCATCTGGTTCCTCTCAGTCTCCTTTTCTAGCCAAACACAGCAAACGCAACACATGGCAAGTGCAGACGGAGCTGGCTTGGCTCACGGCTGAACCGTGGGACTGTCCCTCTCTCCAGGTCACCAGATCCTGCTGCTGGTGCTGACAAAACCCTCTGCCCGCTCGCCCAGGGTCCAGCTCCCAGCCCCAACTTTGCCAGGGAACCAGAACCATGAGAGCTCAACCTGCCCAACCCTGCTCACACCATGTCCCTTTTTCCTTCATCTGCTGTAACAGCCCCCTGTAACTGGAGGCAAAACGCCTGCTCCCACCTTACCCACCATCAGGTCTCTCTGGGAAAGGATTGGCGGTTGCCCAGAAACTGCACATAACTTCCCAGGGACTTCACATCGCTTCCCATTTTGCTCCCCCAGCATCTATTTCTTGCTCTGTTGCTGCAAGGTGGGAATCTCTCCCGTTCTCCTCCCTCTACCCTTTCACGTACCCATCCCTGCGAGCCAGCCCCACGGAGCACGGGACAATGTGAGATTATTCCTCCTGGCGTCCCTCATCCCTAGACATGCTTGTTGAGGCCAGCTTTGTCTGCAGCATCATCATCAGAAGAATTAAGATGCCAAAACAAAGGACAAACATTGGCTTTGAAGATGAGAGCTGCAGCCCTAATAGCCACCCGCAGCCTCTGCCGGCTCTTTTCAAGGGTGCATCACTCAGGGAAATTGCAGGACAGATCCAGACAGCCTTTTATGGCCCTGTCTGCACCCCAGCCCACTCCCACTTCTTCCCTTGCCTGCACAGGGCTTTGCAGTTTAATTAACATGAGCTGCTCCTGAGCACTGGAAGGCTGAAACTGCAGTGCCAGAGAGGGAAACCGAGGCAAGGCTGGTGCCTCCAGTGCTCTGCATCACAAAGTCACCTGAAGTGGACACCCTAGGGCACCTCCTCATCCCCACAGAAGCAATGGGACCAGCAGCCTATCCGCAGGCTACTGCCACAGCAAACTGTCAGGCAAAACTTTCACTGCAGAGATGTCACTGGGTCTCACCAGACCACAACCAGAGGCTTGTGCCCCTTCTTGAGATGGAGTGTATCCCAGCAAAGAGCAGGGTCATTTAGTGCAGCAGCCTGTGCCCCTCTGCATCCTTTCCCAGCTCCCTTCTAACTCACTTTTGCCCTGCCACAACATGTGTT